>PVKP010031891.1:0-26518 GCA_004027715.1 Plecturocebus donacophilus | reverse complement strand
CCGTTGCTCATCCCCAGCCTCCCATGCTCTTCCGTTGGTCATCCCCAGCTTCCCAACCCTTGGCATTTAGACCTTTCCATCATCTTAGCATTTCCTCTTCTCTGCCCGCTGCCCTCCTGGCCACGTGGACCACTCCCCTGACTGCCAGGCAGCTGCAGGCTTGGCTCGTCTCTCCTGCATGACCCCTCTGGAGTGCACCTCCCTGGCCCTCTGTCTTCAACCCTATCAAGTCCACCTGCAGGGCTGCACTTCTTCCCTCTGCCTGGCTGACTTCCTGCAGCCTCTCCACCTGAGCAGAGGCCACTCCCTGGTGAAGTTCTCTCTTCCTGTGGGCCCTTCCTACCACTCGCCAGCCCCCTGTGTCCATGGAGCTGGTGCCATATACTGCCTGCAGCATGGCTGCATCCCACCCCTCCGGCACCGTCTGCCCAGACTGGCCTATCTTTGCATGGGCCACAAGCTCCTGCTGGGCCACAGGCCAGGTTGGCAGATGTACTCCAGCCTCTAAGGCCAAGGCAGGGCAGGAAGGCAATACTATGCCAAGGACACAGAGGAAAAGAGAACCTAAAACCGAGACCCCGACACCCCATGGACATCAGCTCAACTCCAGCAAGTAGAGCATGTGGCTTGTAGATGTCATCTCACAGGCTAGAAAGCTCCATTCCTTCCCATGTAAGATTAGACATCCACATTTCAATTTACTTGAAACGCTAGGTGGAAGTATGTGAAATCCATGAGACTCGGTGCCACAGATGAGGGACTGAATCAAGTTAGCTCTAAAGGCTACTGGGTCCCAGCTAGTGAAGACATCTTCATGATGGACATCTTTTAATTGCATTCTTCTTTGTCTTGTTTTCATGGCAATTCATATCGTGGAGACATGTTTATCTATTCTCTGCAAGGAACTGCGAATACATAAGGAAATGGACATTCTAGAGAACTAGGCATGCACATTTAGTAAGAATTTCACAAGCAGCGTAAGCAAATGGAAAGGTCCTACCTGGAAGATTTTGTATTTTGTTGTTTGTTTGGGATTTTTTTTTTTTTAATTTTTATGTAAACAGCTGTATTTAATCACACAAATCCTGTGTGCTTTTCCTTTTATCCTGCAGTAGAAGAGGTATTTTTAAGATGGTTTAAGACCCAGCGGCTGCTCCTGTTTCAAGGCAGCTCTGGCATCTAGAGTTGAAGCCACCACAATGCTCATAACAAACAGTGATGTTCTGGACACCCAGAAGAACATTAACACATTCTTGCTGCTGATGGATTGAAAAGCAATTTGATTGAAAATAGCTTTGGGCCAGGCACGGTGGCTCAAGCCTGTAATCCCAGCACTTTGGGAGGCCAAGGCAAGTGGATCACCTGGCCAACATGGTGAAACCAACCCCATCTCTACTAAAAATACAAAATTAGCCAGGCGTGGTGGCGAGTGCCTGTAATCCCAGCTACTCGGGAGGCTGAGGCAGGAGAATCACTTGAGCCTGAGAGGCTGAGATTGCAATGAGCCAAGATTGTGACACTGCACTCCAGCCTGGGTGACAGAGTGAGACTCCATCTCAACAAAAAAAAATAAAGAAAAAGAAAATAGTTTTTATTTTTTTGGCAAAAGAAAAAGAAAGTGCATTCTGTCATTGTGAAACTGCTCTCATGATCGGACCAAGCATCCTCCATGCTGGAAGAGGGAGGAGAGAGCACTCCCAATCTGAGGCCCTTGCTCTACAGCGCCCCCTGCTGTCAGGGCACTGACCCGAACAATGCTGAGTGTGGTCCGAAAGATACTAGCATGAAGGGCTATGTTGACATTTTACAAAGAGGGATAATTATTAGGACCAAAGACCTTCGTTTCCTGAGAAGTTTTAACTGTAGGCACTCTTATTTTTATTTTGTTTTAATTAAAATTTTTAAATTTTTTTATATTTAATAAATGATGCATGTGAAAGTAGATATCATATTGTCTCAGCTGCCCGTTCTAGTGAAATGAGTCAACAGGCACATCAAAAAGCTCTTGACAGTTCATTCACCGACTAAACTTCAGTACCATCCACTTGGCATCATCTAGATCCAGCATCTTATGAATTAAACATCTGGGAAAGTCAATGTATCATCATGTCTACATTTTATAACTTCAGGATAATTTAAGGTGATTCAAGTAAGATGAGAGGAAGAAATGCAGATTTGTTTTAGTTAAAAATTCTTTCAAGTAAAATGTTGTCACATAGAGGTAGCATTTTTCGTTTTTGTTTTGACTTTTATTTTAGATACAGGAGGTACCTGTGCATAGCTGTTACATAGGCCCAGGTAGTGAACAAAGCACCCAGGAGGGAGTTCTGCAACCCCCACCCCTCTGCAGTGCCCACAGTGCTGACTGTTCCCATGTTATGTCCATGTGTGCTCACATTTATCCCCCACTTATAAGTGAGGACATGCGGTAGGAGGTTTTCCGTTCCTGCATTAATTCATTTAGGTTTATGGACTCCAGCTCCACCCATGTTACTGCAAATGACATGATTTTATTCTTTTTTATGGCTGCATAGTATTCCACAATGTATATGTGCCACATTTTCTTTATCTAATCCACCACTGATGGGCACCTAGGTTGATTCTATGTCTCTGCTATTGTAAATAGCATGGCGATGAGCACGTGAGCACACATGTCTTTCTGGTATAATGATCTACTTTTATCTGGGTATATACCCAGTAACGGGATTGCTGGGTCTAATGGTAGCTCTGTTTTAAATTCTTTGAGAAAACTCCAAGCTACCAGCCAGTGACTGAAATAATTTGCATTTCCACCAAGAATGTATAAGTGTTCCCTTTTCTTTACAGCCTCTCCAGCATTTGTTGTTTTTTGGCTTTTTAGTAATAGCCATTCAGACTGGTGTGAGATGCTGTCTCACTGTGGTTTTGGTTTGCAGTTCTCTGGTGATTAGTGATACTGAGCATTTTGTCACATGTTTACTGGCCACTTGTATGTCTTCTTTTGAGAAGTGTCTGTTCATGTTCTTTGCCGATTTTTAAAGGATTGTTTGTGGTTTGCCTGTTGATTTATTTGTTCCTTATAGATGTCAGATGTTAAGCCTTTGTCAGCCGCATAGTTTGTGAATGTCTTACATTTACGTCTTTAATTCATCTTAAGTTGATTTTTGCGCATGGCAAAAGTCACGACTCTAGTTTCTTTCTTCTGCATGTGGCTCAGGGGTTATCACAGCACCGTTTCCCCATTGCTTGCTCGCATTGGCCTTGTCAAAGATCAAATAGTTGTAGGCATGCGATTGATTTCTGAGTTCTCAATTGTGTTCCCTCAGTCTGTGTGCTGTTTTTACACCAGTACCAACCTATTTTGTTTACCGTAGCCTAATAGTATACTTTGAAGTCAGGTGGAGTGTTACCTCTGGCTTTGTTCTTTTTGCTTAGGATTGCTTTGGCTATTTGGGGCTCTTTTTTGATTCCATAGCAATTTTAGAATCATTTTTTTTTCTAACTCTGTGAAGAATTACATTGGTAGTTTGATAGAAATAGAATTGAATCTGTAGATTGCTTTGGGTAATATGGCCATTTTAACAACATTGATTCTGCCAATCCATGAACATGGGACACTTTTCCATTTATTTGTGTCGTCGCTGATTTTTTTCAGCAGTGTTTTATTGTTCTCCTTGTGGACATCGTTCACCTCCTTGGTGAGCTGTGTTCCTAGGTATTTCATTTTATTTGTGGCTACTGTTAAGAAGATTGCCTGCTTGATTGACTGTCAGCCTGGAGGTTATTGGTGTATAGAGACACTGGGGTAGCATTTTCTAATTGAAAAGATGCTGAACTCTCTCAGACAAATACATCCTTGACGGCAGTCGAGGCTCTTTGTGGACATTGGGCAGCCTCAGTCTCCACAACTGCGAAGTGGGCATGTGGTAGCATCTTACAGGGTGGTGGAGGCCCAGATGCAATCCTGTTGGAGGATGCTGTGAGCACAGTGTAGCAGCAGTCACTGTGACGAGGAGCCTCTGTCTGGGCATGAATGAGAGCTCCAGCCACACCTCTGCTCCCACACTTCTGTGCATCGCCCTCGCCAACCCTGAGTATGGGTCACCAGCCGACCTGTGTTGGCTGCAGTTGTTTGCTGCATAGACTTGTGTTATTCCCTTCTTTTTTTTAGGAATTGAAATTTCCTCATTTCAAAACAAAAGTGTTATTTTTTTTTTTATTTATATGAGTAATGGTTTTTTATTCCTAAACTAGTGGCTAGCCCTCACCAGTAAAAACGAAAGCCCATTATAAATATTATTATTTCATTTGTCCTACAATTTTTCTACTATTTCTTAACAAAATTGTAAGTGATATAGAATCACAAGCTTTAGATTATATCCAGAGTATCACAAACTGCAAACTGAAGGTTGCCTAGGGTGGCTCAGGGTGCGCACTGCACAGGGCCCATGGGGGTGCCCCGACGGCCTCTGCTGTGTCCCTCTGGTTGACCCCCTTGCAGCCCCACAGTAGTCTCTCTCAAAGGCCCTGGTGTGGGCCCTGCTCCGACCAGCAGCCACTGCCCACCCCACCCTGCACTGCTGGGCTCCCCAGAGGAGGGGTATTCCCAAAGGAGAGAGAAGGGAGGGGCACACTGACAGACACTCAGACACATTTCTCAGGGATGGCCGTGCCCACCAGCCATGGGACCACTCAGGGTGGCTTTGCTAATTCAGATTAGCAAAACACAGTCATAACATCTACAGGTTACTATAGTATTTCATGGGTTTTGTGGGTGTGGATTTGAGCCTCTGGTTCATGCCCAGGAATCTGAGTGTAAAATGGTCATTTGCTTGGGGAATCCTCTGTACCTTTTGGCAGAGGCCGAGAGGAAGATAGGGCGGCCAACTCCCGCCCTGGACACTGACCTCAGTGCTTCCTCTGCAGGGGCCTGTGCATTACAGAATCACCAGTAACACACCTCTCCCCAGTGTCCTGAGAGCCTTCAGTCCAAACCCAAACCTTGCAGTGATGACCACTTCTTTTTTTCTTTATCTGAATCCAGGACAGTTTCTTAGCATTGCTCATAATGACCATGTTAGCAATGTGAGAAAACTTTTTGCTTCCCTTAGCTTTGTTCTCTTCTTCCTCCATGGGAAGGAGTCCCTAGGGAAGTCCGGCTCCAGGTTCAGAGCTGCTGCCGATGGCACGGAAGACACCAAGGGAGCCGTGACCTCCTGCAAGGTCTCCCTTTCTTTGTAGCAACAGACAAAACCATAGTTTCCATCAGAATTAGGCACCTTGGAGCTTTGCCGATTAGGGCCAGGACAGCCCTAAGCACCAGGGGAGCTCGGGCTAGAATGTTTCTAGCCTATTGCCACGTTCTCCCAGCCACACTGGTGTTGGTCCCAGGGAGGCAGGCAGGGACCTGCTGGAGAAGAAGGTGCTTCCTAAAGGGAGGGCTCACTGGCTTTAGGACATGGGAGAGACCAGGTCCACCTCCGAGTCCTTCTTCAGTCCGCTAGATTCCGATTGACATGTCTGGACCCCGCACAGATGACGTTCTGTGACATTAACTGACAGAGATAATAATTAGTAAAGAAGGACCCATCCGGGTAAATCCTAGACTGAAACATTTTCTCATCCATGCACTAAAGGAGATTTTTAACAGCTCTCACAGGTAACCCTTGCCCCCAGCGGCGGTTTGGCTGCTGTCCAGTGTGGTGGCTCAGAAAGGATGACTGGGCAGCAGAAGTTGTGTCCGTGAGGGGGTGCAGGGCACAGAGGCGTCGTGGCTAAGAAAGGGCAGCTGCATGTGTGCCCGGTGTCTGCCTGCCACCGAGCGGCCACTCCGAGTGTATCCTGAGCTAATTCTCTACGTCCATTTCCTCCTTTCACTCCATGGCCTGTCTGGTCTGCATGCCCAGCCAGAGCCCACTTCCAAAGCATGCGACCCCCACAGGCCCAGCAGGTGACCCCTGGTCCCCTTGAATCCCCCTCACCTGCAGAGGACCCGGGGCCCAGGTGGCTGTCGCAGCCCCTCTGGCTGAAAGGAACCGCCCAGCTCTTGACAGATGAGAGACTGTGGATCCAGGTCCGGTCACCAAAGGTGCCCATGAGCCCTGGAGTGTCGGGGAGGAGCCGCACTCAGTCTTAGGGCCTGGCCAGGGCGGAATGCCCAGTCACTTCCCTGCGCCCTGTGCTTCCTGGAAGCTAGCCAGGTCTGTGCCTGTCTTTCGAGGGACCAGGTGCTGGGTGCCAGGTGCCCCTTTCCCACAGGCTGGTGAGTTCTCCTCCAGAGCCACCCCGATTCTCTGCGGATTCAAATATTCACCATGTAAAAAAGAAAAGAGAAACGGAGGCAGGGGGTTCGTTTTGTTTCTGTTTGCTGTTGTTTGTTTTCCTTGCGCACAAGCCCCGGCACCCCAGGGCCGCCCCACGCGGCTGCGCGCGTCCGCGGCCGGGGCCTGAGTCCGCGCGTCCGTGTCTCCCCAGCGAAGCGGTACTGCAAGGACCCCAGCCCCAGCAGCAGCAGCAGCTACGCGCACAGCAGCAGCAGCAACCTGAGCTGCGGGGGGGGCAGCAGCGCGAGCAGCACCTGCAGCAAGAGCAGCTTCGACTACACGCACGACATGGAGGCCGCGCACATGGCGGCCACCGCCATCCTCAACCTGTCCACGCGCTGCCGCGAGCTGCCGCAGAACCTGAGCACCAAGCCGCAGGACCTGTGCGCCACGCGGGTAGGCGCCCCGGCGGGGTGGCGAGCGGGGCCCCTGGCGGGCGGGGGGCCAAGGACCCGCCCGGGCGCTCGGCGCTTTCCCTGCAGCTCCGCGTGGCCGCCGCCGCGACCTCCCAAAGCGTTCCCACCGTGAGCCATCGGCGCCGCTTGCCGGCAGCAGCCCAGGCCGCCCGTGTCCAGCGCGCATCCATGCTCTAAATCAGGCCCGCGGCGGGTCTGGCAGGTTCACGCGCGTCCACGGATCCTTCTCCCCAGGATCCAGTCATTTCTGTAAACAAGGCACAGCACGTGGTCTTCCCGTGGCCTCCAGTGACCACACCGAGGAGGCAAAACCAAGGCTCGGTGTGAAGGAGGCTGTGCTGGCACCGGTGTCGGGTGAAACGCAGGGACCGTTTCGCGGCCCGCACTCCCCGTGAACCCCAGGGAACTAGGGAACGAAGGAAGCAAACCCCAGACTTCCCTGCCAAGGGGCCCGCCCGTGTCCCGGCCAGCACGCGCTGGGTCAGCGTTCTCGGGGATGCCTGAAAGTTACAGGGACAGGGTCTGTTTTTTACTTTCTTGTCAGTGCGCTCATGGCTTACGCTGGGCGGCAGAGGGCGCGTGTAGGATGCGCTCAGGCCCGAGGGCGCTGCCTGCCAAGGCCACCAGGCCGCCGAGAACCGAGCGCCCGTGGGGCGGGTACCTCGCGTCCTGCCGTCTGAGCAGCGCTGGGCGCGGACGCGCTCACCCGTCTCCCATCAGCAAGGGGCTCTCCGCTGAGCTGCGCGCCCGGCCGTGCCCTGGGCGCACAGCACTGACAGTGGCTTCCTAGAAATACCTGTAGTTCGTCTGCGTGAAGAAAGGCCAGTCATCTTACGTTTTGCAAATGTTCTTCTTCCAGCGGTGCATTTGGTCTTAGATACTGGAGACGCGTCAGGGGCGTTCAGTTTCATGGCAATCGAGATTGCTAAAATGCAAGGTTAGCATGGAAGAGATTCTGCGGCAACCACAAAAAAAAGAGAGAGACCCCTTCCAAGTTTTTTTGGCACTTTCTTAAAATTAAACTAAAACTGAGAGAATAAATGCAACGTTATGAATCTTAAATTAGCATCAAAGCTTCAAATCGGAGTGCACTTTGACGGAGAGGGTTCAGGCAGAACGATACTGTATGATTTATCAGGCTGACAGCTCCAGGGATGGGGTCTCATTCCGAGCCTCTTCCTTCTGCTGCAGCTCGGAGAGAGGCCTCTGAGGACGCAGCAGCTTGCACACCAGCTCTGAAATCAAATTTTTGCTCAAGAGAGTGTCACTGTTTGGGGAGAAAGAGGCAGGATTGTTAGGGGGTGTTTTGATTTTTTTTTAACTTTCTGACCATGTGTCCCTTCTTCTGACTCTCCTCCTGAAAGGCAAGTACTCCAGAATTCTTGATGTATCTCAAAGCATCATTTAGAAAAAAAAAAAAAAGCCTCACCTTGTACCTCTTTGATTTTTTTAAGCCAATAGACTAAATTGTAGGTTTGCTGAAACTTAGAGTAGCAGGTCAGACGGTAATCGCTGTAGTAAAGGCATTTTTAGCTGCAATTGCAGATCTCCTTGCTTAAAATGTAAAATTATCTTTATCATAGAAGTTTGTATTACAGCCTGTTAAGGCAGCTCGCACCTGTAACCTCAGCACTTTGCCAGGCTGAGGCAGGCGGATCACTTGAGGTCAGGAGTTCGAGACCAGCCTGGCCAACATATAGTGAAACCCCATCTCTACTAACAAAATACAAAAATTAGCTGGGCATGGTGGTGCAAACCTGTAGTCCCAGCTGCTTGGGAAGCTGAGGCAGGAGAATTGCTTGAACCCAGGAGGTGGATGTGGCCATGAGCCCAGATTGTTCCACGGCACTCCAGCCGGGGCAACAGAGCAAGACTCTGTCTCTCAGGAAAAAAATTGTATTACAAGGTAAATTTTAATTCCTTCTCTTTCCTTCCCTCGTCCTTCTAATTCTCTTGTTATCCTCCTCCGTAATTCTTGAACTATTAGCATCAATAAAATTAAAAGAGAAGTTTTAAGCTGATCATGTGTGTGTTTATACACACACATTCATACATGCACATACATGTATATACACACATGCATACACAAAATTTTTATCTCAGGTATTTGAACTGTAATAAATTAAAATTAAGTACTTTGAAATTTTCTTCTGAACAGACTCTAAATCTGAGACATGACAAAACAAGAAGGAAGGAGAGAGAGAGAGGGGATAAACAGCAGATAAATAGGGAAATGGAGGGCTGGAGGGATGGATGCCTGAATTCTCCACCATTTTGCAGCTAAGCATGGGATAACAGGAATGTTCCAACCATGCTTAGCAGCTTCCTTTGCCTAAACTCCCTTGGTGAACAAGCCTGTTCACCTTGGGAGTTTAGGCAAAGGAAGCAGCAGTGAGGAAGTCTGTGCTCGAGCACTACACTGGCTGACGGCAAGACTCATCTGGGGGGATGGACTTGTGCCATTACAGGGTGCCAGGCCAAGCACCGTCACCATGTCTTTTTGCCGACAGAACCCTGACATGGAGGTGGATGAGAACGGAACCCTGGACCTCAGCATGAACAAGCAGAGGCCGCGGGACAGCTGCTGCCCCATCTTGACGCCCCTGGAGCCCATGTCCCCCCAGCAGCAGGCGGTGATGAACAACCGGTGTTTCCAGCTGGGCGAGGGTGACTGCTGGGACCTGCCCGTAGACTACACCAAAATGAAGCCCCGGAGGATAGACGAGGACGAGTCCAAAGACATCGCTGTACGTCCTTTTCACTGAGCCTGCCTGTGCTGGCCGCCAGACTTTAAAATGGGGCCTCAGCTGAAAGAAAATGCCATTTGCACATACCTGATGAGAAAATATCTTCTCTCTTTAAATATGACGTTTAGCTGAGGAGAGCTTAGAAAGAGTTTTTGTTGCCCAAGAAGAGATTTGTGACTACCATTGATTAGAGTGAAACAAATGATTGACTCTAGTAAATGATAAAGTTTATTTTCTAATAAGTGTATTTTGTTACAAATGATTAAGAAAACGTATAAATAGCATGTGAGTTCATTTTTCTGGGTGTCTTGTTGAAACAATACAAGATTTTTCTTGCAGGTAGGGAATTCTAATAGGAGTCTTAGATATTTAAAAGGTTAACTATATGCTACTAATTAACTCTCTCTTCAAAACTAAGGACAGTGTCCCTTCTCTAAGAAAACTAAAGTATTCAAAAGAGTTTACTCTAGCCCTGGATAAATTATTTTAGTACCATCACCTAAATCTTTGTTTATGACAGTATTAGTAAAACATCTGTGTCAAGAACATATTTTTGAAGTAGTTATGGTGTTCAAATTCAGGTTATTAAAATAGATGTAATGCCCTTTAGGCTTTGAAAAGAAATAAAGAAAAATGTTTTCTTTATGTACTGACTTTAAAGCCTTCAATTCTGAGAAGTATGACATCTTCTTTATTTCACTGAATAATGAAATTTATATCAAAGCACCAGTGTTGTACAGAAACAAGGAAATGGAGAAAAGGAAACATTAGCAACATGTAGACATTGCCAGAGAGGGAACGTGCTTATAAGTCTGCTATCTGTATTCTTCAAATTGATTTCAGTATCCAGGCATTGTGAAAAAGAACCAAATCAGAGTGGCAAGCTAGATTTCTAAGTACTTTTTTCTCCGGCAGTGTTGAATCATTACTACCAAATAAGGCATGGCAGTTGAATCTCCAAATTTATGTTAATTAAAAGTAAGCCCTCATAAAATGACAGAAGTGTTTTCATCCTGGATTGTCATGGAAGGCAGATCTTCCCATGTATCTGTAGACTTAGGAAACGTGTCTGCTGAGCATTGCCGCCTGTAGAAACATCTGCATTACTGCAGTTGAACGCACAACCGAAGAGGAAATTTACAGTTACCTTCCTCTAAATTGGTCTCCATTGCCTTGAATCTTAAAAGCACATGCTTGGCCAATACCGACCAGTGGTTGGGGAAAACCCAGCTCCAAGGCTGAGTTCCAGTGCTGAATCCTGTCAGACAGGGCTGGGTAAAACAGCCCCCGACAGGTGTGTGCTAACGCTGGATCAAGAAGAGCAAGGGGAACGTAGTCTGGCCGCTGGACCCTGTGTGTGTCCACGTGCTGAGCACAGCCAGGTGAATACCAAAAGGCCTGGACCACTGGCAGGTGACCCTCACGTTAGGAGTTTAGAGCAGCGGATGAAAAGTTCAGTGTGCGTTTTCAGAAGGGGCGTTATCAGGACAAAAATATGTGGGCAAGTTAAAGGTACAGCAGGAAGAGGCGCAAGAGTAGAGGCCACCCAGAGCCACGAGCCGCGTCCCTGGGTCTGTGTGCCCTGTGATCATCCGCGTGGCTCTGAAGCTGTGTTTTGTCCACAGCCAGAAGACTTGGACCCATTCCAGGAGGCTCTAGAAGAGAGACGGTATCCAGGCGAGGTGACCATCCCAAGTCCTAAACCCAAGTACCCTCAGTGCAAGGAGAGCAAAAAGGATTTAATAACGTAAGCATGCTGTGAGGTGAAGTTACGAGTCTTCTCAATCTTCCCATTCTCTGGCTGGTTTTTAAAGACCGGATCTGTACCTGCCTTGCCGTTTGAGCATGCGACATTCGCAGCGGTAAATGTTTCCGACCGCCGGGTCGGTCGCGTGAGCAGCTCACCGTGCACCTGCCTGTTCCCAGGGGCGCTCTGCGGACGGGGCGTCGTGTTCCTTTAACCCGTGCGTTTTGCCGCTTTTCTTCAGGGCTTAAATCCCCTTGCAGACATTGCAGCTAAACTGGAAACAATGAAACTTTTTTAAAAGTTTTTTTTTTTTTAAACATACTTACTATTTTGGCTGTTTTTGTTTTTGTTTGGTGGCAGATGTCCAACTCCAGGGTGTGATGGGAGTGGTCATGTGACTGGTAATTACGCCTCACACAGAAGGTGTGACTTCATTTTTCTCATGGTGGATTCTGTCTTTTCAATTTATTGTTTTCAGCTTACCTCAACAATGCTGTCAAAGTAAAAATGTTGAATTCTGTGTCAACCCTTTAAGTGCTCTATGTTGACCTTCAAAAGCATGCTAATTTATGTGTTGTATAATGTCTTTTATTTTCAAATAAACGACCCAAATTTGTAAAATTCTTCTTAAGCATTGAAGCCAAAGAGCACAAATGTTTTATCGGATTTTTTAAACAATTGCTTATTAACAGAAATATTTTCTCAAATTTATATTCGAACTGATTCAGAATTAATTCCACAAAAAAAATTCAATATACAGCACTTGCCCATTGCTTTTCTGCATTCAACCCTTTAATTTTGGTTTCTATGTTGTGTTTGTTCGCGAGTTACCTGCTTCGCGGTTGACTGACCTGCCTGTCCCGGCCTGTCTTACAGTCTGTCTGGCTGCCCCCTGGCGGACAAAAGCATTCGAAGTATGCTGGCCACCAGCTCCCAAGAACTCAAGTAAGATTTAATGACAATAATTCTCTTTTAAAAATCCATTCACTCAGCAGTCCACAAAAAATGATGTGTCATTTGTAAAGAAAAATGTCTGTTAAAAAACGTGACCTGTGCGCCCCAGGGCCTTCATTTAGACACGTGGTTGGGTCCTTGGAATTTCAGCCACTTTCCACACAACCCATTCTGCCTTTTCCCCTGACATACCTCCAGCTGTTGGTGTCATAGCCTTCCTATCTGGAATTTCCTAAAGCATGAGGATTTTCTCTTCAGATATGCATGCATATGGAAGGGAAATTTTACAGTTACTCAAATTTCTACAAAATGACTAATCATTTAAATACAAAATGACTAATCATTTAAATAATCAAACTTGAATGTTTAAAAGAAATTCATAGAAGTATTTAAAATATGGGCACTTAAAGAGCACTCATGACAAAATCTAGCATCATAGTAGGGAATTTCTTAAATACACTGTGGTCTTCGTCATGAATACTCTTTAGGACAGTGATCACGGCTGGGGGATCCGGAGAGACGTGGAATTCAGCCAGACACACATCATTCTAGAGTTGTACCTCCCTGTCCTCTATGCCTGTCATTTTTAAGCATAAATCTGGCAAAATAGTGAAACACCTACGTTTATACTGCCACACCGACATCTTCCTCCTTCACATAGACATCTCTAGATGCAGGTCCAGACAGGTTCTGGAAGAAGCGGGTGGAAGTCACAGAGGGAGTCTCAAAGCCTCCGCACTCCAGGGAGGGTGTATGTGCAGGTGCACGCAGGGAAAGAGGGCGAGACCTGGGCGATCCCCACAGGATCTCGATGAGGACCGGGAGTCCCCAGATCATCGCTTTAAATTATCTGACATGCCATATCATTACGTCAAATTGCTTGGTTTTCATTTTGTTTGGAAAAAGCGTTATCCATGCAAAGAGAATGCTGCTTTCCAACCCACGTTTGATCTCTTTCCCAATCATCCCACCTCACCCCAGCCCCCCAGGTCCCTGACGATAGACCAGGACTATTGCAAAGTGTAGGCTTCGATTTCACACCCGTGTCATCTTTTACAGGGTCCCTGTCCAAGGCCCTAGGGCCATAGATCACCTGCTTATGTTCAGTGACTTCCTGAACTAGCTCTTTCGCCACAAGACCCTTGGAACTCTCTTCACGGAATGTAAACGCCTGGAGGGCTTCCTCTTACTTAACGCCTTTAAAGTCTGTAGCCTTATCCAAAACAGTGCCTAATGGACAAAGTAGCTTTAGGATCTCAAAATGGACAGCATTAGCAAGAACAACTCAACACACTTTGTTCAGGCGTCTTTTGTATGGCTCAAAACCACATTTCCCTCATGGTCAAAACATGACTAACTGCACTGGAACTTGGCCAATACATCAGAACATGGCAACGTTCCTTTGAATTTCTTGATGAGGGACACTTTGCAAAAGTTTGGCGCATCTCCAGTTCCAACAGGCCAGCTGTAGACAGGAAAACAGCCTCTGTAAAAGTTTCGTCTAGCATTGCCTCCAATTGGTCAGAGGCTGCCGGGTTCAGTTTTCTTTGGCTTGCATCCCTTAACGTTAGGCTGGGCAGTTCACGTTGATTTGAAATTCCAAGCCGACTTGCTCTCTCTCCAGCGTCAGCGCTTTCTTCTCTTACCTCATCTTGCCAGACGATGTGGTGCTCCTCACCATTATCATCTTCCGAGGGAGCCCGTTAGCTCTGTGTGCCTTCCAGGGCGGGGTGAGAATGGGCAGCCCCTCCTTCCTGCCTTGTCCTGGAGGGGAGACTGTATCTTCCAGGAGGTGGATGGCCTTTTCCTAATTTTGGTTGATAGAAGAGCCACACACATAGACCTGTCTAAACTTGTCTTTGCAAAAAGTAACTCCTATTCTGATGGAGCCTTTCTGGGAAATCTGAACTTGACTGCTTTTCGTAAATGGTCCATTTCTATTAATGGATCTTCAAAATGAAGAATTTCAATCAAACATCTTTTATAAAAGCACTACTACTTTAATGACCAAATTTTTCTTGATGGTATAACCATAGGTTATAATTGTTTTTTCTTTAACCTTTTAATCGGTGACACCCTCCATCCGTTACTTGCTGGATCTGAGTCAGGAAGATATGTTGGGTGGTTTCTCAAGCCCAGGAGCATGGACTGGGCCCCTCGCGACTTGCAACAACTTTCTTTAGAATTCCCGTGTGAGTCCTTTTTCATATTCTCTGTGCGTATTTTCAAGGGTTTGGTCAATTCCTCCTGCAGCAGTGTCGTCCCTCACTAAGAGCATGAAGTTAAGCCATTCACTGCACCCTGCAACAATCTCTCGTCGTTCGCAAAGACGTAATAGGAAGTGAGCCCCAATTGCCCCAAACGTTCTTCTCTACAATATGCGTCAGCTAACACATGGAACTTTCTGGAAATTTCCTTCTTGTCACTTCCAACCCTGAATTGTGATATTTGGCCTTTGACAGGACATTCTTGATCATGGACAAAACAAACTTTCCAGATAAACTCTCGTTCTTGGATCCCCTAAACTCTTAAACTTCCTGAGATAATACTATGTCTGGATCTTACTCAGGGCAGCAAGCGTGGGACATTCTTAAGAGTAAATCCATAACTTCATGTCTGATTATGTACAATATGTAAACCGAAACTGGATTAAAATTGAATGTGCACGTGAATCTTACTCCAACGCTGGGATGGTTGCTTTCTTGGCTCCTTAGCCCATCTGATGTCAAAGACAGAGTTCAGTGGCTCAGAAGTCAGAGAGGAAGCCCCCAGGGTAAAAAGGACACTTTGAGGGGGCAGACAGGGGGGGATGGCCAGTTCCGAAAGCCTCTGTGCCTGGCAGATGTTTTTGCGTTGATGCTTGGAGGCAGAGTTCACCACCTTGCATGTCCTTTCTGGGAGCCGGCCTCACAGCCCCACCATGAGCCCTGCCTGGCTGTGACATTCGTTGAGACCACAGGCCAGAAAGCAAAAACGAATACATTTGTGCAAATTAGAGTTTTAGGGGGTGAGAACTCTGCCCACCATGAGCTCTCATTCTCAAGAAGAGTTTCTCCTCGTGACATTTCATTTGCTAGGATTCCCTCAGGGAAACGACAGGAAAGAGCTTGCAAAATCACCATAGATGGTCAGTCTTTTCTTTTTCTTTTTCATTTTCTTAAGGAGCCCTGGTCTCCCATCCTGGAATTACGTTTTCTATTTCCAGATGCGTGTTCAGGTGTAGACATGGGCATGGTGTGGGCATAACCAATGTCAGCCAAATACAAACGGATTTCAATCACAGGTAATGGGCTTTAAGAGGAGCCTGCAAATCGGCTTCCATGTATGCTTCGGTCAGCCAAATTAAGATTCCTCCGTAACTATCCACGCGTTTGTCTTATAATACCACGAGTCCCGGCGTTAGCATAACTCCTTGTGGGAAAAAGAAGCTTGGGGCACTTGTTAGTCTCCTGATGTCTGAGCTGGGACTGAGTCATCATGGGAGTGAGGGGATTGTGCTTCTGGTCCCTTGGCCTTTGTGATGGTCTCACACACTCTGTTGTCTCTGGGCTTGTATCCTAGGCATTTTCAGCTTGGGCATACAGGAAGTTTAGCCACATCTAACACATATTTTAACCTGGTTACATGCATTTTAAAATAAATCATAAATTGAAGAGTTAGCATTTTGAACGTAGGTCAAGATATTGCTGTTTGCTGAGGCTTTGTCTTTCTAGGCTGTCCTGGGGCTTAGGTTCTCTGCTGTAGATGCAGCGCAGGCTCAGGAGATTATTTACCAGGCTGTCCTGGAGAGAGACGTGAGCTTTGCTCACCCCTCAGCTTCTATTGTTAGGGTGCGGAGGGTCATCCGCTTTGACTGCTCACCAAGCTCTTAGAAATAATCCTCATTTCTGTAATCTTTTGCTTTCACAGTTTACAATAGTCAATCCCTGGAACTTTGTGAATTACAACTGCCCTCGGCTGGGGGCTGGTTTCTTTAACAGGCAGCTGTATTTCCTTATGAGGAGAATGAGTTGACCTCTGTGTAAATTCAGCTCTTTTAGGACAGAAAGGTGTGTGATTCCAGCCTTCACATTGGGAGGGGAGCTCATGCGTGATCTCTCACTTCAAAGATTGCTCCCGTAGCAGCCTCGTTTCTGTTATAAGAAACGGTACCATCCAGCAGCTGGCTCAGCTGCCCGAGAGCACCTGGGCGCACATGACCCGTGAGCGGGAATGTCTCGGGGGAGAAGAGGCGACGGCCTGGGGTTTCTCAGAGGCAGGTTTCTCCCACGCACAGGGTCCACTGGGACTCTAGCAAGCACACCCTGGCCACAGAGACTGAGCTTCTGCCCCAGAGCCTTCCCCAGATCTGTGGCGGCACCTGCTTGTGCTGAAATACTGCAGGCCTGTAGGGTGCCTGACAGGGGACAAAGTGCTTCTTCACAGTCTGTCACCTTTGTGAGGAAAGGTGCTTAGACCCATTTTATGGATGTGAGAACTGAGGGACGGGTGGTTGGGCCGCTGAGTTGAGATGCACAGACAGTCAACTGCAAGGGCAAAGCCCGAGCTCAGAAGCTTTCCCACACTTCACACTTGCTTCTCAAAATCATTCATATCACCTTAGGTGTGCTGCTTTGTGATTGAGAATTAAAGGTTTACATTTAGTTATGACTACCACCATACGCATGCACACACACATGCACACAGAACTTATTTTTGTTTTCACAGTTGGCCTTGGGCAGTTTTCCTGGGACCCACACCTGGAGCTGGGCTGGGACCCGCCCGGCAGTGGCCAGCTCCCGGTTCTGTGCCACATCCCTGGTGGAAGCTGACACGTCCACGCCCCACAATCAGCTAAAAGCATTTTGAACTTGCTTCCCCAGGGACTCAGGTCTACCTTTATATTTTCACATCTCTAAATGGCTTATAAAGTTCGCACTATGGCATTTATAAAAAATATCCTATAAAATGCAGCCTATTGAAGATGGAGATGGAGTTTCGCTCTTGTTGCCCAGGCTGGAGTGCAATGGTGTCATCTTGGCTCACGGCAACCTCCGCCTTGGGCTGAATCTTACTTATTTTAACCAAGTATACTGACGGACAAGGCAACCAAAAGCAGAACAAAACGGACAACCACATTGAGAACGTTTGGCGTTTAACTGTTTGAAGGCCTTGATGAAGCATTCATAAAGTTCTCCGGGAATATTTGAAAGGTAGCTGAGGTCTGTCTGTTTCTGCCTACCACAGGGGTCTGGTAATCAAAGCAGGCAAGAGGAGTCAGGATCTGAGGCCAGGGTCCGACGCTCTGCTTTTCATGGAGAGATTCTCTGTGCAAAAGAAAACGCAGAGTGTGGGTTTTCCGGTCATTGAGGTGCACCGTCCATCTCCCTGTGCCTCAGTTTCCTTACCTGTGGCGTGAGCACCGGTAGCAGGCACACACCTGGCATTCAATATCTGTTACTGTTGACAACAACCAGGTACAAAAATCCCCACAAAAATGAAACCTTTCCACTTTTCATTTACGTTTCATCATTCATTCTATGAAAACTAAATGAAACATGATGAATGCGGACCTGGCTGCCCAATCCACAGTCAGTTAAGAAAATAATGAAAGTGTCATTTAAAAGCTTTCTAGCTGCTCAGGAGGCCAGGCGTGAAAATCGCTGGCACCTGGGAAGCAGCGGTCGCAGTGAGCCGAGATCGTGCCACTGCGCTCCAGCCTGGCAGACAGAGTGAGACTCCCTCTCAGAAACACAGCTTTCTCAATCTTACCTTTCCTCATTCTTTGCTCAGGTCAAGGTTTTTTTTAACCTTTGCAACCCCACACTTTGGCAAAATCAGCATACTGTTTGCTAAAGGGGGGTGGGTTCTATTGACATTTTGTTTTATCTTTAATTTGCCATATTTACTGGCTTCTTGACCAAATTGATCTGTTTTGTCTTAAGCCATTTGAAAGGCAGTTTTCAAGGTTGGTGGCTTGGTTGAGCTTAGAGATAGGGAGCTCAAATCTTCCAGGGAATGAAGGTAAATTTCTAACTGTTCACCAAAGCTGGCTTTGTGGGGGTTTGGTTTTTTATTGTCAGAAATTTGGAAACATTTTAAATTCAGAAGAAAATCATGAGGAAGATTTTTAGATGAAATATTTCTTAGCATTCCCTTCTTTCATTTCAAAATTATGAAACATTTAATACAAAGATCGGGAACTACTGAATTGTATTGCCTACTTTCACACAAAAATCATTTGTCATCGAATCAAATGTAAAATAACGCGTCTTATACAAACTATTTCAAATTATTTTTAAATACATTGATTTTTAAACTTCTGGATGACTTTTTAACATGTATAGCATTGCTGTCAACATGAACAGAAGGAAGAATTTATCTTCCTTATAATTTTAAATACTGAAGTTCTAAAGTTATTTTAGACCAGGCACGGTGGCTCACGCCTGTAATCCCAGCACTCTGGGAGGCTGAGGCAGAAGGATCACCTGAGGTCGGGAGTTTGAGGCCAGCCTGACCAGCGTGGAGAAACCCCGTCTCTACTAAAAATACAAAATTAGCCAGACCTGGTGGCACATGCCTGTGATCTCAGCTGCTTGGGAGGCTGAGCAGGAGTGTCGCTTTAATCAGGGAGGCGGAGGTTGCAGTGAGCCAAGGTTGCAACACCGCACTCCCGCCTGGGCAACAAGAGCGAAATGCTGTCTCAAAACAAATTATTTTAAATGTACATACACACCTATTACTAAGCTATAAATATATATTATTGTTTTACACACTCACATGTTTTGTTATTTTTTGGTCTAGCTTCCAAAGACGGACACATTTCCTTTCATAAAACACTACATTGTCTGAGCTCTCTTCATATTTCACATCTAATTCAATTGGCCTCTTCTGATTTGTGGGGATTCTGGGCTTCTCTGGGGTGGTTCTCAGAAATGCGCTTTCTTGGGCTTCATGGGTCTCCACGTCTGACTCTGGGCAGCAAGCAGGATGAGAAGCCAGTACCCTGTGATGGGTAGGTCTAGCCAGAATGAGGAGGTTATGTTGTCCTTTCATTGTAAATCTGAGGTTTAATCTAGTAAACACTTCGCTAATTTGTAGCTCCCTGGAGCCAAATAAGTGAAATTGGAAATAAAGTAGATGCTCCCTTGGGAAATGGCTGGCAAGGCTTTGAGATATCCTGGCCATTTCAGGGGAGAGGCTCCTTCCCTCCGGGTCCCGTTCGTGAGTGAAAGGCTTGGAAGGAACTCGAGGACCATTGGGTGCACAGGGGTCTGGGAAGCAGGAAAGCTCACAGCCACGTCTGCGTTTCAACCTGTCCCCGTGTTCTCTCTTCCATGAGATCGGTGGCCTTCCAGGAGTGAGGACTCAGGGAAGTCATGCTGTGCCGTTCTGTTCTGTTCTACTCCTATTCTATTCTATTCTATTCTTTTGTTGCATTTTTACAGAAAGAGTTTTGTTTCTGGCGCCAGTGAATTACATTTAATGATATTTTAGAAGTCACTAGGTTCTACAGGTGATTACAGGTTTCTATTCATGAATGGGAGATGGAGACATCTCATCTACCTCCAAAGAGAAATTGAGAATATTCTAAGAATGTAAAGAGGTTGGACATCCCACACTTACCTGATGTTTTTAAGAAAAAGCTAATCATCAAAATAAAATGTGATTTGGTTGTGGAAATGAGAGCCTGAACCGTCCAGCGGAGCCTCCAGGGATGCTGAAGTTACCTGTTCTATGCTGTCCCACACGGAAGTCTCCAGCTGCTGGAACGAGGCTGCTGTGGCTGAGGAAGTGCATTCTTGATTGCATTTCGCCTTCATTAATTCAAATTTAAACGGCCACATACACCAAGCAGGTATACACACTGGGCAGTGCCCATGAGAACGCTGCACTTATTTTATGTTGTTCTTCGTGTGGTTTTTACTACACAAAGAACAATAGAAATTGTTCTAATTCTAATTAGAATTACATTCTAACAAACACGTAGGAATATTTCATTTCTGAAACTGAAGGGTTCATGACATTTTTAAGCATCTGCCTTATACTTTTAAGCCATTGACATGTAGGTGAATAATTTTTTGTTGATATATTGGTATCTTATTTTGTTTAATGCAGTTTGTAGATAGATTAAAACTAAATGTGACATAAATGTCAGTGCTACCATTTTCAGAGTAGAAAGCCTGCAAGTTGCACAGTGGAATGAGTGCAGACCTCACTCTTTGGGTCAGCACTCAATATAGGCTCCGGAAAGACTCAGTGGTGTGCTTTTGAAAAGCCATGCAACTTGATTACTTTCAAGCATGGACAGAAATTCAAATTTAGTTAATCAGGTGTTATCAAAGAGGGGTCTGTAGGCCACCTCCTTCGGTCACTAAATAAACCTTGCATAATTAGCACATCCACTGCTAATAATTGGGGCTTTCACGTTGTCAGAGGCTGTTTCCACCTGTATCTTCGGTATTTCTCTCCCAAGCTGGCTTCTGCATTCATTAGCACTACCTGCCGAGCGAAGCTTATTTCCACGGAGGGGACCCCAACACCTCCGTTGTCCCAGTTAGTTTTCGTGTCTGAATTAGGAAGACGTCATTATCTTGTAGTTTTCTTTTATAGAATTTAGGAAACAAATGGGTGACATATTTTGGGTGATTTTTGGTCTCAGGGCCAACTGAGAGCAAGCAGAGTCCAGCAGAACTGCTGGCAGCCGTGGCCGCGTCCGGAGCCCCTGCCCGTCCCATTGCTCAGCTCTCCGTTCATGTCACTCCCCTTTGACCAAGTGCTGATGGCGTTCATCTTGCACCCTCACCAAACAAGGATAAAACATCCACCTGATATGTAAAAGCAGCTTTTCCTGGCACAAATGCTTCCTCTTAGCGAAAGGGAGAAAATAGCTCATCAATGGAGCAAGGAAGTTTTTTAATGATTTTTTGGTTGTAAACCTAATATAAGCTCAAAAAATTGAGAAAGAAAAGAATTGGGAAAAAGAAAAAATATGTATAATCTCACCACTCTCACAGATATGTTTGCATTTTTGTGCAATCACAATGTGATTGAAACCTGCTTTTCCACTGAGCATATAAGTCGTATAATCTTCTTTTTAATAACTGCATCATATTTCGGGGAAAATATGTTTTTGCAGCTTCCATCATAACCAACAAGCGATAAAAATCTCCAGCACCAGGAGTCCGGGCATTCTGAAGCCTGTGTCGTCCGTGAGGGCTTCCTCACCTGCTTAGCTGAAACCAGGGGAGTCTCCCCAGAGCTAGGATGATGACAGGCAGAGCTTAGCTGCTGAAGGGCTCTAGGGGGGTGTTTTCCTGCTGCAGGGGTATAATTTATCCTACAGAACCAGGGACTGACAGTGTGGTGCCCTCTGAGCTGTGGTCCTCCCGTGGGACCTTGGTCATAAGGAGACTGCTTGAGTCTCCGGCAGGGTGAAAAAGCCAGGTTTCTGTCCTCCCCTGGCCTGATATTTGGGGAAACAGCTGACACACAGTCCCAGCATGCTTAGAAGACACCAGGATGCCAGCAGAGGAGGGGTGGGGAGAAAGTTCTAGAACAGCAGAGCGGTGTAGGAGTCAGATCACATGAGGCCACTGGTCTTGGCAGGACTTTAGTTCTGTCCTGAGTGAGACATTGCTTCTCAAATCTCCCTGACGCCTTGCAGTGGGGTACAGGGATGAGAGGCGGCAAGTGCTGAGGTTTCCACGGCAGTATGTTGAGGGTCAGCTGAGGGAGCTTGTTGTGAGGTGGAGAGTGTCCAGGAGAGCCACTCAGAGGCCAGCTGCGGCCCCTGCCCATGGGGAAAGCTTGCCGGGGTGAGGGGTGGGCACAGGCTCTGGAGCCCCGCGTGGACAGGTGGGTCTGGGTCCCTGCAGGCACTGTGTGGAGAAGTGGAGGAGAATGACATCGGGAGTGTGTATGTGGAAGGGTTCCGGGGGTCTGTCCCCAGGCTGGACGCGGAGTCCTGGGCACGAACGGCACGAAGGCCATGCGTGGACACATCACCAGTCGGCGGGTGTTGACGGACGAGGATGCCAACCCCACCCCTCCTCACTCTCCTGGACTGGAGCTCAGCCCAGGCCCCAGGTCTGTTTCCACACCCAGCAAGAGGGGCCCGCAGTATCTGGTTATATTCTGGAAATGAAAACAACTACAAAATTTGGAAATTCACCACAAAGATTTCTTCTCCAAATGTTCTACTGACCTGAGAGGGCAGCATTCCCTTGCACACCACTGAAAATGCCCTGGGAGTCAGGCAGCCGGAGGCACATTCCTATGGCTCCAGCCCTCAGACCTCACTGCAGGTGTGCGAGTGGACAGAACTGTACTGAAATCCGAATTCTGCATCTTTGTTAAGATATCATAACTACTGGGGATTACTTCAATATTATTAAATAGATATGTGTTTAACACATGGACAGAGAGATGGGGCTTAACTTGCAAGGGCAGAGAAGCTCGCCTGCCCCGTGGCACTAGGAATGGAGTCCTGGGGTGGGAGGCGAGCGGTGAGTTCACTCGTCCTTGCTGGACCCTGGAGCAAAGCAGGGAGGCTTAGGCGTGGCACTGCTAGGTCAAGAAAGGACGGGAATGACGTCTTCTAGAGGAGATTTCTTCCCTGGCCGTGATCTGACTATCGAACAGGATCTGCTTCCCTCACCACTGCCTGGACATCCATCCGGAGTGAAGTCCGTTTGCCGCCCGGCACCATGCTTGGGAACAGAGACGGAACAGCAGTGAGGCTGGGAGGGAAACTGAGGCGCTCACCTTCTCCTGAGAGAACTGCTTTGATTTTACCTTCAACAGAAAGGATGGGACACATTCAGAGATGTGCAAAGTATTTCACCTTGAGGCTTGAAGACAGCCTAAGGAATCTGAAAATGTGTGTTTCAATATTCTCAAAACGGCCATTTAAAATGTACGCATATCTTTTGGTGCAAGGACTATGTGACGCCCTTCCCCTCTGCGCCCTTTGCGAGGCAAGCACGCTCCCTCGAAGTCACCTTCCTTGGCCTCCTGGTTTTTCGAAATCCAGCCTGTTCACCCAGGCCCAACACCAGCACAACACTGGACCCATGCAGGGTCCAGCTGCCCTCCTCGGATGTGACCTTGACCTCGTCAGCCTCGCCACAGTGGCCTCCCTACAGTGATCGCACTCACTCCGGCTCTGTGCTCAGTTGGTGGCTCCTGCCTGCACCTACGTTCAAGGGTTCAAGGAACGAAGGAGCCTTGAGGGTAGGATGCCAGGCTTCCAGGTTTGGGCCTCTCCCGGACGACACCCCTCAGTGGCTGTTGCCCATGGTTTAAAATCCAGGCCTTTGAGTAAAAAACTAATGAATAAGTGAGAACATATCTATCTGACCACGCAGCCCTGTGAGGAATGCAAGGATTATGGAGGGAGGACCACGGATGGGCCAGCAGATGGGCTGCCAGGTGACCTTGGAAAGGAGGCTGCCTGCCCCAGCTCCGGCCTCTTCCCTGGTGAGGGAGGGGCTGGCTAGATGGTCAGAAGTTCACGCAGGCCTGAAAACCTTGTTGCTCCAGGTGGAAATGGGGCCAGGAGGAGGGCTGAGGTCAGCAGGTCACCTTTCCATGAGGAGGACGGCGGTGGCACTGGCTGGCAGAGTTGCCTGCAAGTGGGATCGGGTTGCAGCGTCACATGGAGGTGACTTGTGGCAGCAAAGCAGAGAGACCTGGCTCCACCGTGGCTCTGCTGCCCAACGCCCCACACCATCGTCACCTGCAGCAGGGCCTTGGACGGGGGAGCAGGTGATGGAGGAAGCACATCCGGCCCAGCCGCTGGACCAGACGTCGGTGGAAGCCATGTCATTGCCCTTCGGGAATGCCTGGCTGCCCCCTCCTGCCCTGTGCCCGGGTGGCCCACCCACAGCCACGCCCCACAGCAGGGGAGAGGAGCCCAGGGTGCAGCAGAGAGATGGGTCTAGCCAGTGCTAAAGGAAGTCAGCAGAGTTTGGAAATCTTAACCAACCCAAAAACACTTAATGAAATAAGGAAGACGCAGTACTTTTCCCCACGTGACGTTAGCTCGTCTTCGCAAAGCAGGTGACCTTCTGCGCCCACTTCACAGACAGGGAAGCTGGGGCTTCTTGTGGAGGAACGACTTGGATCTTTCCATTTAAACTCATATTCCCTTCCCACATTTAAAACTCATCTTGGAACAAAAATGTGTTTCTTGTTTTCCATACCTGGGTTGCTTGTGGAAGGGAAGGAGAAAAACACTGGGTCATTGAGAACATGGGTGTTCACCTCGGGACGGCACGCACACACCCCCGCACGCGTGTTCCATCGGCCAGCCTCTCCTCGACCTCGCACTGTCCCTCCCCTGATGTAGATTTCCTGTCACTTTCTCCTTGCCTGTCCCAGAGTCCAGTGTCTTTGGCCATCCGTCTTCTCCATCCCTCTCCATCCGAGTGGTGTTTACTAGGCTGAAGACACTGAGCCATCCGAACTCGTCAGGTGCTGAATTTCAGGCCACATGGCTTTGGGTGTATTCTGTTCTCCAGAACTTGTCAATTCTCAGGAAGTCAAGGTCTATTTGTGGAATTTTCTATCCTTATTCCTTGTTTTAAGTTACATATGTCATGTTTTCTGCCGAAGCTCACAGGGGAGGGTCAGAGCTCTCTGAGAACTCCGCAGAAAGCCAGCACCCTGAGTTGGGGATTGGGGCTTTCTGAGCACCCAGGATGGTGCCTGACGCCTGCCAGACACTTAACAAAGCATCAGTGAATTTAATTAAACCAAAGATCTCGGTCATTCTTATTAATGCTGGCATTTCAGGGGGACATCTGGACCGGTGATGATGCCATGTGCCTGAATTTGGGTTCAGTCAGCTCTTACTGTCGGAATAACAAGGTCGTGACTGGTGACCTCCACATTCAGCCTCGGAGGCACCGGCATCTCTCTAAGTAGTTCTCATTTCTTCTCATATCATGACAGGAGTTTTGTCATTGAAAATGTCTGCCTTTAGCTTTTAATTCCCCAGGGATATCAAACGGAGTAAGTTTTTAGGTAAAATAAAAAGAGTTTAACATTTATTTTTCATTTTGTTGTATTTGAGATACATTATTTTCTTTTTATTTTTCTTTTTATTTTTGAGATGGAGGCTCACACTGTCGCTTGGGCTGGAGTGCAATGGCACGATCTCGGCTCACTGTAACCTCCGCCTCCCAGGTTCTTGCAATTTTTCCTGCCTCAGCCTCCCGAGTAGCTGGGATTACAGGTGTATACCACCACTCCTGGCTAATTTTTTGTATTTTTAGTAGAGGTGGGGTTTCACCATGTTGGCCAGACTGGTCTTGAACTCCTAACCTCCTGATCCGCTCACCTCGGCCTCCCAAAGTGCTGGGATTACAGGCGTGCACCGCTGTGCCCGCCTCTTTTCTTTAAAAATGTATGTATTTAAAAATTGCATGAATAGAGAATCCTCAAAAGCCTGGAAACATTTGAAAACCTAGGAGTGTCTCAAAATGTGCTGTGAGGCCGTGACCCTAGAGAGCAGACCCTCTGTCCACCCGCCTGCAGCACCTGTGATTTCTGTGGCCTCTCTGCAAAGCCCAAGGCAGGAGGCAGGGGCTGGAGCAGTGGTTATGAGCACAGCCTGCAAAGCCAGGCTGCTGGCTGCACTCCCTGGCTTGACCACCCGAAGGCTGTGTGATCCTCAGCAAGTTGCTTAACAACTCTGTTTTCCCCATCTACACAGTGAGGATCGTGTGGCCCCTACCTGAGAGGTCATGATTATAAAGATTAAATGGGCTCATGTTTATAAAGTGCTTAGACTAGTCCCTGGTGCCCAGAATACGCTGTATAAGCATTTATTACAGAAAAGAATTAAATCCCAGAAGTAGATGGGCAGGAACCAGCTGGTAAACGGCCTGAAGTTCTGAGACTGTGGAGGAGGCAGCCATGTCAGAAAAAAAAGGACAAAAATAATTAACGAACTAAAATGTATCCACTTCCAGCAGGGAATGAAATAAAACTTCTTACACTTGAAATTCCAACAACCAAGATCAAAATATTTTCATGATAAAAGAATTCCATCTTTCTAATATGTCTTTTCCTTATTCTGATATGGTACAATTTAAAAATGCTCAGACTTGCAGATCAGGTTGAAAATCATCAAATAAAAATGTCTATCAGCCTACAAGCCCACCACCGATCTAGGCCACACCCGCTGCCTTCCCTCTGTCCTCACCGCATTCCAAATTATAAACCATTTTCCTAGCTGGCATATTTTGGTCATCTCACTCTCTGTCATTTCTTTATTTTTCAAACTGCCTTACATTCTGGCTTCTGTTCTACCTTTCTTTGGATGGCATGTGTGTGAAAGTGAGAACATGGTGGAAACAGAGGCAC
>PVKP010031890.1:0-26518 GCA_004027715.1 Plecturocebus donacophilus | reverse complement strand
AAAAAAAAAAAAAAGGAAGTATACAGATTCTTTATTGCAGCTCTATTCGCTCCAAGCTGATTAGCATGGTAAAGATTGAGGGTAGATAACCAGGGATAGGTCTTTCTTTTTAATTGTGCTATTTATTTCTAGGGAAATGGAAGAAAAGTTTGGGAATGTTCTCTTCCCTGTAAATCTTTTTGCAATTTTTCTAATAGAATTACCTCATGGAATTATCAGTGCATCTGTCACCTGGAGTTGTTATTGGGAAATTTCTTCTGCATATTCTCTTTTCCCTCTTGATTCATACAGCTTAGTTGTACCATCATTGCCAAATCTATGTTCAGCTTCCTACCTATATCTGGGAGATTTTCTTACAGGTTTTTATTGAAAGATCATGTATCTTTTTTATTTCCCATGTGTCATGTTTAGAGGTTTAGAATCTTATATCCCTTGTTAAGTTTAACCCCCTTTATTATTGAAGCTCTCATACCAAACACTTTATGTCTTAGAATATTATCATTAATTTCCTAATCAGCTGTCACCCAAGGGTATAAAGAATTATATAAAGTCATATAAAAGCTATGCTTCTAAATATATTTTCTCCTTTTCAATCCATTTCAGTTTTTCCTTTTTACAAGCAAAACTACTTACTAATAAAAATGTGATGCTTTTACTTTCTTTTACTATCTGTTTTTAAAGATATGTCAGGAATGTGCTGTCTGAAAAGCCATCTGGATTATGGGATTGCAGTCAGGCTGGGTGGGGTTCTAGTCCCAGATCTGCCCTTTCCTGGTTTTATGACTCTGGGCATGTTATTTATCCCCTAATAACTTCAGATTCCACATTTTAAAATGGGACTAATTGTAGGACAGTGAGGATTAGAGTTGATACATATGGCCCACAAAATGGAAGTCAATAAACATAGGTTTCATTATTACCATTACTTTTCAGTTTGACATAGATCTTGTTGGCCAACCAATATATGAAATTCATAAGTCATTTTTGTAAAGAACAAGAAATCCACTTCTAGGATGTTGTTACTTGAAAATATGAACTTTTTTTTTTTTTTTTTTTTTGAGACAGGGTCTCATTCTGTTACCCAGGCTGGAGTGCAGTGGTATGCTCCACTGGAGCCTTGAACTCCCAAGCTCGAGCAATTCTCCTGTCTCCGCATTCTCAGTTGTGTAGACTGCAGGCATGCACCACCATGCCTGCCAAAATTTCTGTTTTTCGTAGAGACAGGGTCTCACTTGTTGCCTGGGCTGGTCTCAAACTCCTGGGCTCAAGCAATCCTCACACTGCAGCCTTTTAAAGTGCTAGGATTACAGGTGTAACCCACCGACACTGGCCAAAATATGAACTTAAAAATTTTTAATATCAGACCAAATTGTATCCATTGAAAATATATTTAAGAGTTCTAATTCATATAGTTTCATACTTCTGCAAGTATTAAAATGAACAGCTCAACTATTCACTGATCGAATCAGGGTTATTATGCTTTTTTTGATAACAGCTTTATTAGATATAATTCATATACCCTAAAATTCACTCATTTAAAGTGTACAGTTTAGCTGGGCACAGTGACTTACACCTGTAATCTTAACACTTTGGGAGGCCAAGATGGGAGGATCACTTGAGTCTAGGAGTTCAAGACCAGCCTGGGCAACATAATGAGTCCCTATCTCAAATAAATTAACTAACTAGATAAAGTAAGTGGATTTTAGTGTATTCACAGAGTTGTGCAGTCATCACCATAATCAATTTTAGAATATTTTCATAATCCATAAAGAAACCTGAATGCTTTAGCCTTCACCCCTTATGCCCTTCAAACCTAGAAAACCACTAATCTATGATACTTTCTGTCTCTATAAATAGACCTATTTACTCTAGACATTTCATATAAATGGAATTATATAACGTGGCCTCTTGTGACTCGCTTATTTTATTTATTTATTTATTTAGAGAGATAGGGTCTCGCTTTGTAAGCCAGGCTGGAGTGCGGTAGCACAATCATAGCTCACTGCTATCTTAAATTTCTGGGCTCAAGGAATCCTCCTGCCTCAGCCTTCCAAGTAGTGGGACTACAGGCATGTACCACCATGGCCGGCCAACTAATTTTTTAATTTTTCTTTTTTTTACAGATCAGGTCTCGCCGCCTTACCCAGGCTGGTCTCTAACTCCTGAGCTAAGGCAATCCTCCCACCTCAGCCTCCCAACGTGTTGGGCTTACAGTCATGAGCCAGCACAACTGGCTGCCTTTTTTTTTTCTTTTTTTTTTTTAAATGAGATGGAGTCTCACGCTGTTAACCCAGCCTGGAGTGTGGTGGTGCAATCTTGGCTCACTGCAACCTCTGCCTCCCGGGTCCCGGTTCAAGCAATTCTCCTACCTCAGCCTCCCAAGTAGCTGGGATTACAGGCACCCACCACCATGCCAAGCCAATTTTTGTATTTTTTAGTAGAGACAGTGTTTCACCATGTTGGCCAGTCTGGTCTTGAACTCCTGACCTCATGATCCGCCCACCTCAGCCTCCCAAAGTGCTGGGATTATAGGTGTGATCCACTGTGCTCGGCTGGCTGACTTCTTTTACTTAATGTTTTCAAGGGTTATCCATGTGTGGCATGGACCAGTACTTCATTCCTTTTTCTTGCTAAATGACATTCCATTGTATAGCTATACCACATTTTATCCATCACCAGTTGATGGATATTGGAGTTGTTTTCACTTTTTGGCTATTATGAATAATGCTACTGTGAACATTTGTGTACAGGATTTTGTATAGACATGTTTTTATTTCTCTTGGTTATAAACCTTAGTAGAATTTATGAGTCATATAATAATGCCATGTGTAACCTTTTGACAATTGCCAGACTGTTTTCGAAGGCAATTGTACCATTTCACATTCCCACCAGCAGTGTGTAAGGGTTCTAATTTCTCTACATCTTGGCCAACATTTGTTATTAATATTATCTGTCTTGTTCATGATACCCATCCTAGTAGGTGTGAAGGGGTATTTGACTCACATTATAATCCTATTCTATAAAGTCAGTGAAGGAGTCTCTTGGTTACAGCAGTTTCGATATTTTTTCATTTTGCAGGGTCAGCTACACAAAGGTATAACTTTATGTTATGAGCTCTGTGACACAAACAAAACTAATGAAAGAGAAAACAGTATCCCTAGTGGGTGTGAAGTGTGTATTTTTAGTAACTTCTTAAAATATATACCAATGATATTGCTCATGCTTTGGTGACATCTGGTCAATGATGAGGATGACTGAGAAATTATGCCTCATGTGCAGAATCGTCTGCTTATGAAACACACAGTAAAGAGAATCTCCCTTGACTTGAGTTTTTCTTAAGAGATATGTTCTTGCATTGTCACTCGGGCTGGAGTGCAGTAGTGCAATCATAGCTCACTGCAGCCTTGAATTCCTGGACTCAAGGGATCCTCCTGCCTCAGCCTCCCAAGTAGCTGGGACTACAGGCTCATGCCACTGTGCCTGGCTAATATTTTAGTTTTTCTTTTTTGTAGAGACCAGATCTCACCATCTTACTACAGCTGGTCTCAAACTCCTAGATTCAAAGAATCCTCCCACCTCAGACTCCTCCTGAGTAGCTGGGACTACAGGCCCATACCATTGTGCCCAGCTAATTAAACAAAAATTTTTTTTTTGTAGAGATAGAGTTTCCCTACGTTGCCCAAGCTAGTCTCAAACTCCCAGCCCCAAGCGATCCTCCTGCCTCAGCTTCCCAAAGCACTGGCATTACAGGTGTGAGCCACAGCACCTGGCCCAAGAGTTTTTTTTCATAAACAGAATTTTAGAGCATGTTCTAAAGATAAATCTCCTTCTGGTCATTTATCTACTAAAGTCTTAGGGAAGCTTATCTCCTGTTTATATCTTTTCAGCTCTCATACCTTTGAGCATGTTACCCCTTCTATTAGCTGTATTATCTAATTTTATGCTGAATTAGCATTTCAGGAGAAGTGTAAAAGAATGAATAATATGGACCTCCTGAATATATTTTTCATGGCTCTTAATTTTTATGTCTTCTATGTCTGTGTTTTTGCCTTGTGTTCTTTAAAATTCTGTCAACGTATTTTTTAGATTACTTTTCGTCTATGTCTATTACACAGAAGGGAATCCCTTGTGTAGCTTCCTTGTCATAATCACATTGCTTCCCACCCTCCCAAAATAGTACATTTTTCATTACAGGAATATTATGTTTTTAGTAATTCTGGAATTCTAAAATAGCACTTCACAGTGCATTATTTCCGAATACAAAATTTTTGAAGCCTTTTGGTAAGCACAGTGTTTCTTCCCTATGAGTTAATAACATCTACCCCTAAAAGAAAAAAAAACAAACAGCACAGAGGCTTTTTGGCTTAGCCGATCTCCAGCTTGAAGAGATATGGAGAGGGTCCATACCAGTATATTTAACGACTGAGACTTATGTTGTACCTATTTCGTGTGAGGTGCTCTACCAGGGGCTATAAAGGCTCTGTCTTAAAGGACCTTATCATAGTGGAAGCAATAAGACATAAAGAGGATTATAATGTGAGTCAAAATGTGGTAAGTGCCCATAGGCACTAAGCACTGAATATATAGATGTCAGGGTGGAGGGCATTATTTCTGCCTGTGGAAGATCAAATAAGGATTCAGAGTAAAGGTGACAGATGTCTCCAGGTGTCTCTTCTCACTCAAGAATTCTGTGAATCTTTAGAATTGTGAAAAGTCAGAATTGAGCACTTAATTTAGAAGCATTCTACACAGTGAATAATAGAATGAAACAATTGGACGTTCTCCTTGTTTATATTTCTGTATCGTTTTGAAAGTGTTGTATGGATGGAAGTTAATGAAGTGGAGAGGAAGGACAGGGGTGGGCTTGAATTTGCAACAGATGTTGTGTTGTACAGAGAATACATTACCTATCCCCAGGTAGTTTGTCAAGGATGACTGTGGCTTTGCCTTTTCTTGATTAAAAGAAAAAGATTTTTTTTTTTTATCACTCTAGATTAGAGACCAAGACTGCCCCACTGTGGTTAAAAATCTCAGTTTGAAGACACAGATCAGAGGAATACTCATCCAAGTAGAAAAGGTTGGCCGAACTGAGTGTTCTTGTACCAGAGGGAGGTGCCTGATCTTTGGAGCCCGTGCAATACATAGGTACCTTCATGGCAGTTACAGCAGTTTCTGATATTTGTTCATTTTGCAGGATCAGCTATACAAAGGTGTAACTTTATGTTATGAGCTCTGTGGCACAAACAAAACTAATGGAAGAGCAGACAGTAAAAAATGGGCCTTTTGCCCTTTAAAGAAAATAAAATCTTTATTTGTACCCTTAACAGTTGAAAACCAATGTGTAGAGATGTTATCTGTCCTTTGGCACCTGAAATAATAATTTTAATTTTTGTTTTCTGTATTCTTGTCTAAGAATTCCATACTATCCTGAAATATGGTGGCAGATTCCAGTAATTTCATAAATAGATAAAAAAAATATGCATTTAATCTATCTAGTTCCTTTCTTTATGCCACTTATTCATCCTACTCAGAAATTTCATTTGGGGACTCTTCTCTTAAGTCTTAAAAAATGACAGGGAGGACTAAAAATCACATGATGAACTAGGAATGGGGAAAGACATTAGGGAGAATGGAAGGGATGGTGATCCCTGATTGGCACAATTTATCTGTCTGCCTTTTAGCTCTCTTTCTCCCTTCTTCTGCTTACTTTTAGGGCTTATTTATTACTTCTGCCAGAGGCTACAGTGGGAAAATGAAAATCAGATTTATTAATTTTCGTAGTAGCCTCTGGTTCAGAAGGACTGGGAAGGGAAAGAAGAGAAGGAAAATTAGGCTGAACCATTGAATAGGGAAGATTTAGAAATTATTTATTAGTACATTGTTGTCCTCTTGATTAGTAATAAAAAAGAAATAATCCTACAGATTATTACCCACCTGGCTAATTTTTGTATTTTTAGTAGAGACAGGGTTTCCCCATTGGCCAGGCTGAGTCTTGAACTCCTGGCCTCATGTGATTCACTTCCCTCGGCCTCCCAAAGTGCTGGGATTATAGGTGTGAGCCACTGCACCCGGCCTGTAAGAAATGGGCTAGGGGAGGGATGGTGGGAGGGATAGTGGAGAAGGATAACACAGGGAGAAATTTCAGGTATGGGTGATAGGGGGATGGAGGCAGCAAACCACCTTACCATGAAGGTACCTATGTATTAGTCTTGCATGAGCTGCACATGTACCCCAGAATCTAAAGTACAATAAAAAAAAAAGAAAGAAATCTTTTATTCTCAGATTACTTAGGGGACTGTGTTAAACAAAGTTAAAGTTTTTTTAATTGTAGGATTTTTGAGAAGGTATTGTAATTTAGGAAACACTGAAAGCAATATGTTATTAGGTCACTTTCTCAGATTGCCTTTCTTATAGCATGTCTTATTCCAGGTAAAATGTATGGCCCTTATTAAAAACCCACAGGAAACCAAATACCACATGTTCTCACTTAAAAGTGAGAGGTAAACATTGAGTACAGTTGGACATAAGGAAAGAACAATGGACACTAGGGCCTACCTGAGGGTGGAGGGTGGGAGGGGGAGGATCGAGAAACGACCTGTCGGATACTGTGCTCAAAATAATCTCTACACCAAACCCCTCTGACACATGTAACAAACCTGTGTATGGACCCTTGAACCTAAAATAAAAGTTGGAGGCTGGGTGTGGTGGCTCATGCCTGTAATCTCAGCAGTTTGGGAGGCTGAGGTGGGAGGATCACTTGAGCCCAAGAGTTCGAGACCAGCCTGGGCAACGAAGTAAGATTCCATGTCTGCAAGAAAAAAATTTGTTTTAATTAATTAATGCCCAGGTGTGGTGGCACACACCTGTAGTCCCAGCTACTGGGGAGGCTGAGGTAGGATCTCCTGAGCCCAGGAGGTCAAGGCTGCAGTGAGCCAAGATCGTACCACTGCACTCCAGCCTGAGTGACAGAGTGAGACCCTGTCTCAACAAACGAACAAACAAACAGACAAAAAATGCTTGGAAAGAAAATAAAACCAAAAAAAAAGAAAGAAAGAAAAACCCTTAGGAATGGCCTAATATTTTGAATTTGATAGTCAGGGAATAGCCATTTATATTTAACTAAAAGTTCTTTTTATCCTTCCAAAAGAACTTTAACAAATTTAAACTTCCAAAATTTAAACAAATTTTGTTTGCTGAAAGATATTTTATAACAAAAAGAGGTATGAAAGTAACTATTAAGGCAAGAGAATCATTAGGGAGCTTGAGGAGGGAGCAGCAGGAAGGGTTGATGACCCCCTGTCTCTAAGCCAGCTTCCCTTGCTGCTCCCCTCCCTGCCTTACTTCCCAAGACCCAAGTGACACTGATTAAATGATCATTTTCCTAAAGTCTCTACCAATTCACCCTGGGGTGAAAAGGGGCAATACAGATGGTAGCTTTGATTTTTCATCTCTGAAATGACTAACATAAGAACCCCAAATCATAAAAAGCCTGAATCAATAGTCAGTTGAATTCAACAATCAAAATGATTCATTTGAGCCATTTCGAAGAAGAACTATTAAAAAGAGTTAGCAGACTGTCACCAAATAGCTGGTTTCTTTTCCAATTCAAATGTGCCTTAGTTTTTCCTACGTGTGGTTTGTTTTGGTGAGGGCTATGTTGAGGAGAAGAATAGACCAAATGTGAATTGTTTTAGGAGAAAGATGACACTAAAATCACTATTGTATTTATAAAAAGTCAAAAAATGCATGGGAATTCTTAAGACACATCATTTTGCAGCAATATTAGATATATCTGTGAACCAACTACAGCATAAAGGATACAGAGCAGAAAAGGAAATGGGAGGGCATTGGATAGTACCATTACAAACAAACATTTACAGAGGGCTTTACACATTTACAGTCATGTGAAGCAGAGTCTAAGACAGAGACCCTGCCTACATCAGACGCTGCTTAGATTAAGGGGACAGACACATGCCCAAAACTTTAAATAGCAATGCACCCTATCATGTGCTTACTGTGAAGTGAGTGATATGGACGGATAGTCTCAGAGTTCAGATAGGGTGCATTAGGCAGAATGATGCTATCCCCTCCCCACAAAGATGTCCACATCATAATCCCTGGAATCTGCAAATATGTCACATTTCCATGGCAAAGAAGTATTAAGGTTGTGAATCAATTTGACATAGGGAGATTATTCTGGATTATCCTGGTGGACCCACTGTCATTATAAGAGTCCTTTATAGTAGAATAGGGAGGTAGATGAAGAAACCAGAGTCAGAAAGACATTTTTAAATGCTATGCTATGAGAAGAAAGGACAACAAGCCAAGGAATGCAGGTGACCTCAGGAAGCTGCGAAAGGCAAGAAAATGGATTCTCTCCTAGAGCATCTGAAGGGAATGTAGCCCAGCAAACACCTTAATGCAGTGGCACTCAACCTTTTTGGCACCAGGGGCTAGGCTCATGGAAGACAGTTTTTCCATGGACCAGGTGCAGGGGGCTGGTTTCAGGATGATTCAAGTGCATTACATTTATTGCGTACTTTATTTCTGTTATGATTACATTGTAATATATAATGAAATAATTATACCACTCACCATAATGTAGAATCAGTGGGAGCCCTGAGCTTGTTTTCTTGCGATTAGATGGTCCCGTCTGGGGGTGATGGGAGACAGTGACAGATCATCAGATATTAGGTTCTCATAATGAGCATAAAACCTAGATCCCTCACATGCACAGTTCAAAATAGGGTTCACGCTCCGATGAGAATCTAATGCCTATGCTCATCTGACAGGAGGCAGAGCTCAGGCAGTAATTCTCACTGCTTGCTGCCATGAGACCCAGTTCCTAACAGGCCACAGACTAGTACTGATCTATGGCCGAGGGGCTGGGGATCCCTGCATTAATGGGTCTATACAGACTCATTTTGACTTCTGGCCTCTAGAACTCTAAGATAATATATTTTTGTTGTCTTAAGCAGCTCAATTTGTGGTAATTTAGTACAGTGGCAATAAGAAATGAAGATAAGGATGCTGAAGAGAAAGAGGAATTAGAGAGCTTCATAGAGAAGGTGGTTCTTGAGCCATGTGTTAAAGATATTATAAGAGTGGTAGTAACAGAATTAGAGTCATAGAATTGATGGTCTAGATATTGAGCTAAACTTTTCATACCCTTTAATTCACTTATTCTTATAAAAGCTCCATAAGGATAGTATTTTCCCCTATTTTGTAGATGAGAAAACTGAAGCTTAGGGAGGTTAAATAACTTGTACAGTCACTACAGTGCAGTATCATTTGCTACAACTAGTTATTAGCTGGCCTTTTAACAACATGATGGCAGCTGACATTTATGGTGTGCTTAAGTGAACAGGCAGGGTGCTAGAACGTCCCTGGCATGATCTCATTTAATCCTCTCAAGATCTAAGTGATTTATAATTTTTCTGAGGCCTAGATTTATTTGGCTAGCAATATGATTGGGTTAGAGGGGAAGAAACTGGGGCCAGAAAATCCATTCAGGACATAGAGTCCAGACAATTGCTGATAAGAACCTAAAATGAGGGTAAAAACAGAGGGCATGGTAAGGAGAAAACATTCCAGAGACAGTCTGCTGCTTTGTTGAAACATAAATTCTTTTTTTTTTTTTTGAGACAGAGTCTTGCTTCATCCCCCAGGCTACAGTGTAGTGGCACAATCTTGGCTCACTGCAACCTCTGCCTCCCAGGTTCCAGCAGTTCTGCCTCAGCCTCCCGAGTAGCTGGGATTACAGGTGTGCACCGCCATGTTCAGCTAATTTTTGTATTTTTAGTAGAGATAGAGTTTCGCCATGTTGGCCACCCTGGTCTCAAACTCCTAACCTCAAGTGATCCACCCGCCACAGCCTCCAAAAGTGCTGGGATTAAGGCATGAGCCACCACACCCAGCCAAAGCATAAATTCTTTATTGAAAAAACTTCCTTTCCATCTCCAATTCTTCCCTTCCTATGTGTTTAGAGTATTGCATTTTAATGAATTTGGGCACTTTAATTAATCAAAGGTGTCAGAATTGGTAGTGCTGTAGACCAGACTTTCTCACTTATCCATAGAAGCATGGGCAGCAGCAGCCATGTAAACTTCACTGTAATATGTCTTATTTCTCCTCTGCAGTGGTAACTAATAGAGACCCTCTTTAATTTCTTGGCTTTTTTAACCAGGAGAGTAGGAACTTTCTTACTTAAGTTCAACAGTGTGTTAGTTCCGCATATATTTATTGAAAACCTATCATTTAAAGAACAACAGACCATCACTGTGGGAATCTCAGATGTAAATAAAAATAGCTTTGAGACACACCTAAACAAGACCATCAAACAGAAAGTGGAGGTGGATTGGTATTAGTTGGTGTCAGTAACTTTGTAGAATGAGCACTGCCTTCTTTTCAAGTAAATATACTTAAACTATATATATATATATATATATATATATATATATACACACACACACACACACACACACTTGAATTATATATATATATATATATACACTTGAAAAAGACTGCAAATACATATATTTGCAGTTTTCTCTGCCCAAATATAAGAACCATCTAAAGTTTTTAGAAAAGTATTTGAAATTCTCATATCTGATAAGTAAAATACCATCCACATTCTACTTGTTTGGAATCAGTTTTGCAATCTTTTAAAGAATCACCAGAGTAACATTTATGAACACTGGGTATCTTATGTCTTATAATGGATGAGTTCATTGTTTTATTTATTCTGCTTGTCATAAGTAAAGATGTAATGACATTGCTACTACAAATATTTCCTTTTCAGCCACAAGGAACCTTTAGTTAATGGCACAAAGGGTTTATGTAGGGTTCATCCATATTTTAATATATGCTATATATACTCCCAAGCTGGAACTTAACAGTAATGCTTGGGAGTATGCTACAGAATCTCTTCATTGGTAATGCTCCTGCTAAAGAATTTTGGTATGCCAATATGACATATAAGATAGACTCACTTTAAACCACTTTTTACTCCATTGTGAGTATATCTGTATAAATTCATTCATGTAGACTGAGCCTTTCCCCTAATTTCAAAGAATGATTTCAGGCCTTTCATTTCCAACTTGAGTTAGTAAAGTAAGTCCCTACCCAATGGGGTTTGCTTTTTCTCTCCAGTTAAGTGATCAAAGCTAAATCATCAAAGCCTGAATGTCTTACAACAGATTCTAATAAGTTCCAAGTTGGCTATTCTTCTTAGTTTTAATCAAAGCAAAGATGACATTTGCATTTTTGTCATCTGTATTTCAAAGTGTTATTAGAGTTAGAATCACCCTGAATGGTTCCACATCAGTAAGATCTAGATAACCAGACCCGAAAGCTGTCCCTGCCAGAACAGGGGCCCATTTCTACATAAGTGGTATAACACCTAAATACATAAACATTGGAATCGTGTGTCTAGATCATGTAAAACCAAGTTGACATGAACGGAAAATTTGGATAATCTGGAGTTCTTACATAGAGTCCTTGACCCATGATAGCATCCTAGCACTCCCCTAAGTATTCTTCAGTCCCCTTGACATACCATGGGTCCCCCCCATTGCATCCTTCACATCACATCTCCCCTACAGCATTTATACACACACAACCAACAGTCTTTGTGCCAGCTCTGCCTTGTTTTGTTTTTGTTTTTTATTTTTTTTTTTGAGACAGAGTCTCACTCTGTCAACCAGGCTGGAATGCAATGGCACAATTTCGGCTCACTGCAACCTTCATCTCCCGGGCTCAAGTGATCCTCCCACCTCAGCCCCCTGAGTAGCTGGGATACAGGCGTGCACCACCACACCCAGCTAATGTTTTGTATTTTTGGTAGAGATGGAGTTTTGCCATGTTGGCCAGGCTGGTCTCGAACTCCTGATCTCGGGTGATCCGCCCACCTTGACCTCCCAAAGTGCTGGGATTATAGGCGTGAGCCACCACATACAGCCTCTGCCTCGTTTTCTGTCTTTGTTCTACTTACAGAGTACTCTTCTATTGCTCGGTTAGCTTTATTAACCATGAGGCATGGACGAGAGGGACAAGGAATGCAAGAGGTAGGGGTGTGTGTGTGTGAGAGAGAGATATACATACCTACAAAACCATTACGTGTTACCCAGGCATGCTTACCGTCACACTGAGAATGTACTGCTGGTCTTTGAGTGACCTAAACCATCAAGCTCTGCTGGGGTGGGACCCTGGAATAAGTATATTATCCACAGCAAATGTGCAGCGTTTGGCAAATTTTAGAGTTAAGGCATTTTATTTTTAATAACTTTTTTTATAGAAATGGTGAGACTTTGGGCTAGAAAGTTATTCATATGATTTCTAAATATACAGAAGTTCAGAAAACCTTTAGAAATATCCTCCCCCAATTATTTGAAAGTTAGAAACTCTAAAAAAATTGGAAGGCTGAGCACGGTGGCTTACACCTGCAATCCCAACACTTTGGGAGGCCAAGGCAGGAGGATCCCTTGAGTCCAGAAGTTTGAGACCAGCCTGGGCAAAAGAGGGAAACCCTGTCTCAACAAGAGCAATAAAAATTTTAATTAGCTGGACATGGTGGCATGTGCCTGTAATCCTAACTACTTCAGCTACTTCAACTACTTGGGAGGCTGAGGTGGGAGGATCACTTGAGCCCAGGAGCTCAAGGCTGCAGTGAGCCGTGATTGAACCACCACATTCCAGCTTGGAGTACAGAACAAAACCTTGTCTCAAAAAAAAAGAAGAAAAGAAAAAATTAGAAGAATGTGCTGAAGAGTATTTGATTTGAAATAAAATCCATACACTTAAAGCACTATATATAGCCAAGATTAAATTTCCATGTTTTCTATAGATCTGTTCTCATTCTTAAGGGGATTTTATCCAAATGTTTTGTTGGCAAGAAAGCAGATTCTGAATCCACCCTCAGTGATTTGTTTTGTTCAGTCTTGGCTTTTGGACCAAAATAATAACCACTTATTATTTTGCCAAGAACTAATCATTTCCATTAATATATTTCTTGACAATTGCACAAGAATCTTAACTATCATGAAAATTACTTTACTTAAAATATAAGTATATGAAAAAGTCTAAGTATATAAGACACACAAACATACAACACACACCCCACATATTTATATGTATTTAAGCTAAAAGATGACTCTGTGTCAAAATGGGAAATCCAAATATTTGTATACTTTGAGGGAAAAGATCAAGAACATGTGTTTTAATTTGTTTTTCATTGTCAAGAGGTGAGGGATGGGAAATATTGTGAGTAATGGATAATTTACCCTTACTCTCAAATTATCAACTGTATGAGTTCTTAGGAGTAGCATTTTATAAGTACTGTATATCCACATTTACACAGGAATGTAACACAGAAAACACTAATAGTGAATTTGGGGAGAAATGTTTCAAATTTCCTCCAGCAGATAATCAAGTATTTTCTTCAATTTTAATTACTGGTTCAATAGAGAAGTGCTATGAGAAGGGATTCATATTTTCTTAGAGCAGAAAGTATAAAAATGACTGCAGAATTTCCTGTTTTAACCAAGAATGAAGGAGAGCTGTGAGCCATTTGCTTCCTGAGTGGCCACATTCCAGCTGTGCAGACTGGTCATAGCACATCTGCCAATCAGAACAGGCCCTGGAGGGAAGCCCTTGGATACTGAGTCTTGTTTACATGCATCGTGACTCTGTTTCTCCCTTCCTCTTGTGTGTTGTACCACTAGGAAGAAATTTGCTATTACAGACTAAATAAACTATGAAACTAGGATCACAGCCACACCAAATGATGTCCTGGACAGAGTTTTAGCTTGACTTTAGCCACAGGTAAGAGTTATTACTTTGTTATGTGAGAATAGCTAATCTGTATTCAGTTTCTGACTTTATTTTGACACATTTTACTTCATTTTTGTAGTGAAGCTAGCAGGCTAAAAACTGGAGAAGAATGATTGAGAAAAATGGTTTAAATGTGCCCTGTATTGCTATGACTTTAAAATCTTAATACTCATCAAATGAAAACATATTTTCATCTAAGGGAGGGGTAAAACCAAGTTAAAACAGAAAAGTTTTAAAAGCTGCAGTAATACTAAGTCACAGTGTAGAGAAATTGGAACCAGAAACATGCTAACATTGTGTATTTGGAGAGCATTATATCTAGGCAGACATGCTTTATTGTGAATCTTTTTACTTATTAGTCTTTCGGAGAACAGTGTTTTCATGAGTACTAACTCTTTGGCTTTGAAAAGCATTTCTTTTTTATTATGAACTCATTCAGAAAGAATTGCTACATACATTTAACTGTATAAATACTATTCCTTTTCTTCCACATCTTTCTAGAAGTTTTAGAGTATGTTTCATAATCCTTAGTCTTCCACTAGCAATAAAATTAAGGAAAAACTAAAAGAATTCCTATCTAATCTTTACTTTGCCATTAAATTCTATCTTGTTAGCATTAATTCAGAAGATACTATAGAAAACTATATTTTGATAATATTCTGTAGGATTTTTTCTTAAAATCATTGCTTAGGATATGTTGTAGTTTGTATATTGCTTTATATTTTTTATTTTTACATAACACTGAGACCTTTTACTGCATTTTTAATTCTTAAGCATATAGTGGGAGAAAAATTGTTAACTCAGATTCAAAAAAGACAACTTGTGGGTTTTGTGGTGGTTTCTCTTGTTTATGATAGTCTCAACGTTGATTAATAGCCTTTTACAGCAGTCTGGAGAGGCACTTTTGAAAAAAGTTCAAGCATCTGTGCTCTTATTTCTTACCCTATAGCCGGGTTTCTCCACCTCTGCACTACTGACATTTTGGATGAGATAATTCTTTTGATAAAAGGGGCTGCCCTATGTATTGTAGCACCTTTAGCAACATTCCTGCTTTCTACTCATAAGAGCTCCCTTCTTCCCAGTTGTAACTATCAAAAATTTTACATGGAGAGCACATTATATCTAATTACTGGAGAAACATCCAAGTTCTGAAATGTTCTGGGTGATAGATAGTTAAGGGTGAAGCTGTACTGGTCTTAGTATTTGCAGATGTTGTAGCTGACTTCTCATTTTTCCCCCCTCCTCATTCTCTTAGAAGCTGCTGCCAACCATGATTCATGGAATGATTTTTTTGAGCTGAGTAATCTGTGGCTTTGCAGTTTCCTTGCTTTCTTTCCTTAGCTAAATCTCTTCTAGTTTTAGCAAAGTGTTTAGCACAGGAAAGACCTTTTAAAATGAAATAATACATGTCAGGATACATTTTCCGAGTAGATGATTTTAACCAGAAAAAGTTTTTATGCCTGTTCTTTGTTGAGTCTTTTCTACTTCTGCCAGGCAAATCCTCTCAAAAGTGATGAAGAGCCTTATACTTAGGAAGACACAACTACCTTTGAACAGTCCTTTGTGAAATCTCATGGTATAACAGCTGGTATTTAAAAACTTCTTTCCAGAGCTTTGAAAGAACATTTTGACATGTAACCATCTTCTTTCTCTACAGATCGCAACGAACGAAATAAACCAGAACATCGTTCTTCAAGGTATGAATTTACACTATCCAATAATTCTGTATAAAGCTTTTTATTTGAAAAATGTTGCTTGGAGGCAATGTAAGTGTCCTCTTTAGAGTTACTGTCTATTGGAATCTTCTGTGGCATTCAGAGAAGCTTCATAAGGGAAATCTTGTTCATTCTCTGAATAAAAACTTCTTATAAAACTATTGACTACCTTGAAAACATGTTTTATTTTGAGAATTCCTATAAGTGACAGATATATCTTTGTAACAATTATTTTACTCTCATTTCTTTATTTTTGTGACTTATTTTCCTCCCCTTCCTCTAACCAGTATTTTTATAAGTGTGTATTGCTGTTTTCCTAATCATAAAATTAATATAGGCTCACTGTAGAAATTTAAAAGATATTTTAAAAATACAAAGCATGAAAAATGCAGAACAAAACAAAACCTAGACTTCCATCCATCAGCCAGAATGGCTGGCTATTGCTTAAATTTTGGTACATTTCTGTATAGACTTTTAGATTATATGTCTATGTGTATATTCAAATGGATTATTTTATGTTCTTGTTAGGTATTTCAAATGGCCAGGAAGGTTGTATCCCTTAAGCTCCCAACCACACTGAGGATATTTCACTAGAATTTCTCCAACACTGAGTACATTAAAAAATCCTTGTCAAAGTTACAGGCAGAAAATTGTCTGACTTCTTGTAGGCAGGACTGACAGGCTGTATTTAATATTTTTAACCCACTGCTATGAAAGATTTAATTTTTCTAATATTAATTTCTTTTTCCACATTCTACCACCTTTTTTTATATTTTATGTTATGGGAATTGTTAAAGTAATGTACTCATTAAATTGTTAATGTACCAAATCTATAAAAACTTTATTACATAGAATAGCAATGCATTTTGCAAAAATAGTCAATCAAAATGTTGGCGAGACCTAATCTGAGAGAATATAGCTGGGTATTTAAAATATTGACAGATTTTTTTTCCAGGTACAATTTACATATATTAAAATTCATTCTTTTTTGTGTATAATCTTATTAGTTTTGACAGGCATGTACAATTATGTACCTACCACCATAATCACTAAACCGTTTGTAAGATTGTTTTGTTTTAGATACTTAAAAAGAATAGCAGTCAGGCATGGTGGTTCATACCTGTAATCCCAGCTACTTGGGAGGCTGAGGCAGGAGGATCACTTGAGCCCAGGAGTTCAAGACTAGCCTGGGCAACATAGCAATACACTGTCTTAACTGTTAAAAATAAAAGTCAGGCAATGTAAGAGAAAGGACTTTGACAGCATGCTTAACTGCGGGTGACATAAAGTTGGAAGGGTAAAAAATACTTAGCTTGATAAAACCAGGATCCCTAAACCTTTGACATTCTGAAGATTGGACTAAACTGAGCAATATGAATTTTAATAGCCACAAATCCAAATCCTTAGAATGCAACACCAGTGGAACATAAAAAGATAAGGTTGTGACTTACAAATATGTTTGAAAAAGTCTGAAGGATTTAGTTCTTCATAAATTCACCTTGAATCAAAAATCTTATGTCACGATGTCTACCTCTCCCGAAAAGAGTCTGTACTGATTTGATTACGATTAAAGACGTTTAATACTCAGTCTAAGAGTGGTAGCTCTAGACCATACTTTTGATATTCTGCTCAATTCAGGGTCCACAAGACCTTGAAAAATTGAAGTATGCAGTGGATTGGTTATATAGGTATCATATGAAAAAAAAATGAAAAACAGAATCTCGTGCCCCACCCCAGAGATTCTATTTAATAAGGCTGGAATGAATCCTCAAAATTTGCATATTAAACAAGTCCTCCAATTATTCTGATGCATAGTCAGGTTGGGGGCCACTGGTCTAGAATATAGCAGCTGAGTTGGGACGGGGAAGATGAAAAAGAAGAGAAAAGTCAAAGCTAAATCATAGGAAGACTGGTGTGAGGAATTGGGAGAACTTAGCCTAGATGTGAAAGTTTGGGGAAGTGCATGGGATGGAAATGATAGCTGGCTTCAAACACCCAGAGGCTGGTACATGGAGGAAACTAACAGAATTCTTCCTAATAAATGCTGTTCCCTACTAAGAGGAACCCTGGCCACTGGAGAAATAGTGGATTCTGGATCTGGATTAGGGGAAAATGCAAGATGATCCTGGACTTCTCGTTGTGATAGAAAGCTAGGAAGTGCTCAACTAATGGGATCATGTTGAAAAGACAGTTGGTAGCTTCAAGGGATTTTCAGTGGCCAAATTTTGGGGCAATTTGAATATCCAAAAAATGATGATAATGGATCCCATGTAGAAGAAATGACAGAATTTAGAAAATCATCATCTTGTAATTCTCAAAATAATAGTTGATGCAGGCAAAGATCATCAGTGGCAGCTAAAATGTCTGTAAAAAGTTGTTGGGAAGGCTGGGCGCAGTGGCTCATGCCTGTAATCCCAGCACTTTAGGAGCCCGAGGTGAGCAGATCACAAGGTCAAGAGATCAAGACCATCCTGGCTAACACAATGAAACCCCATCTCTACTAAAAATACAAAAAATTAGCCGGACATGGTGGCACACACCTGTAGTCCCAGCTACTCAGGAAGCTGAGGCAGGAGACTCACTTGAACCCTGGAGGCAAAGGTTGCAGTGAGCCGAGGTTACACCACTGCACTCCAGCCTGGGCTACAGAGTGAGACTCGTTCTCAAAAAAAAAAAAAAAAACTTGGGAAAAGTTATTAAAATATCACCCCCTAGATCAGTTTTTAATTGCAAAGGGGGAAAATTTACCTTTCCAATGGAGAGACCTAGTGGTCACCATCTAAATCAAGTGATCAAGATGTATATTACCGCTCATGAGATAAGCAGTACACTTATGTAGTAATCCTAGCAAAAAAAAAAGAGGCTGGGAGAATATTCCAGATTACAAGAGACCAAAAAGGCTGGGCACCGTGGCTCACGCCTGTAATTCCAGCACTTGGGAGGCCAAGGCAGGTGAATCATTTGAGGTCAGGAGCTTGAGACCAGCCTGGCCAACATGATGGCCAAGCCTATCTCTACTAAAAGTTAACTGGACATGGTGATGCATGCCTGTAATTCCAGCTCCTTGTGTGGCCAAGGCAGGAGAGTGGCTTGAACCCAAGAGGAGGAGGTTGCAGTGTGCTAAGATCGCGCCACTGCATGCACGCGTAAGAGAGACCAAAGAGATATTGACAACCAAATCTAATATGTGAATTAAAAAAAAAAACCTGGGACTGAAAAATCCCAACTTTAAAGAAGGTTGGGGAGGGGAGAATTTAAATATAGATTTAATTTTAAATGATATTTTATTAAATATTACTCTTTTAGGTGTAGAATAGAGATATTATTGTGCAGGAGAATGTTATTCTTAGGAGATACATGCCAAAGTATTAAGGGTGATAAAGTTTTATGTTTGGAACTAAATCTCAATTCAGGGGGAAAAACCCAGGATGAGAAATAAAACAGATATTGGAAACTATTAGTAATTATTGAATAGATGAAAGGCATATAGGTGTTACTTATACTGTTTCTTCAGCTTTTTTGTAGACATGAAAATTTCAAAATAGAAACAGTGGAGAGAATTGTTGTGTGTGTGTTCCTCGGAGTCCCAGAGGACAGAATGCATCTCTGTGGGTGGAACTTGAAGGGGAATGTGTTTCTGCACAAAATGAGGAAGAATTTCCTGACAGAACTGGTAAAAAATGGAATGAGCTACTCAGTGAGGGAATACTGTCAAGGAAAAGCTAAACAAGCTAGCGCTGGAAATAAAAATAGAGAAGATTCATGCATGGCTAAGTCATTATTCTAGATGGTTCCAGCTCCGTGCTCACTAATAGCCGATAAATATCTCTTTTAAGTCTCTATTCTGGCTCAGGATAGAATAGAAAATAAGAAAAAGTCTCCAGGTTGATGGGGAGTCCATTCTTGTGGACTTACACTCCCAATCTCTGAGAATCTATTGACCCTAAAGTCAAGTTCTCAGTCTTTACAGTTGTATTTTAGGCAGTGCTGTGGTATTCTTGAGGGTATTCGGAAAGTATTCTGAGTATTCTTTAATCTGTTATTTATACTGTCAAGTTCTCTAGGACTGTGCTACTGGTCTTAGTAACTCTGGCACTAAGTAGAGTGCCTAGCCCATAATAAACAAAAAATAACTGTTTGTTGAATAAATGAATGCCAAAGGTATTTTGAGCAGAGAAAGGGAAATGTCAGTATTTTTCCCTTGCAAATCGGTAAGAACCTGACTCTCAAAAGCTCGCCCACAATTATTACTGGATATGTGTGTTACAACAGCAAGGAGTGATGCCCTATAAGAAAGGAGAAATGTTTTTTAAAGGCCATCGTTTTCTGTCCGGGGTGCCTGCTGACATTGGTGATGACCTGTTCTTCTCCTGCCATCCTCAGCTGAGCAGGGCTACCCCACTAGGCCAGCAGTGCATCAAGTACATCAAGTGCTCTGCTTCATCAACAGAGCAGAAAGAAGAAAATATAAACAAAAAGTCATTTAATTTCGGTATGTTTTCTGGTTCTCCTCAGGCCACTCAGCAGCAAGAATCATGGGCTCAGAGCCCAGCAGCGATAACAGAAATGCATTTCTCTTGTTTGTGTTTTTAGAGGCCATGCACTCCTATAGCTTTCATAGTAAGAGGTGAATAAATCTGGGATATCTGCCTGTACTTTCACTTCAGTACTAAAATAAGAAGGAAAACATAATTCTTGTTAAGTTAAAGGAAAAGTTTTATCACATGTAGGCCAACATTAAGATCCCAAACAAACAAATAAACAAAAAAGCACTGTTTAAGCATTTTTTAAGAGGCATCCTGGGTGTTTTTTGATACTTTGTTTTGATGTTGATTTGCTTGCTGCAGATTGATTTATATACATGTGAGAAATATCTAAGTTGTTCCTGTCTCAACCTTATTAGTCTAAACACACCGTTTCCCAAATTGATGTCCCACAGAACTCTATTCTGTAGGATATTAATCAATATGCCAAGAAAAAAGTGTTAATATACAGAAAAGTTTGTGAAATGGCAAGTTAAACAAAATTAGACATATTTCTTTACTGTGATACTCCTCAGAGTCTTTGATACATGAAAGTACATTATAAAACTCAGAGAGCAATACTACACACTCATTTAAAAATTTATTTGAATTTATAACTCCTTTTCCCAGATATAGCTATTAATAACATCTAGAAAAAAATACCATGGAATGGTAGTTTGGGAAACTAATTAGAGGGAAGTAGGAGCTAAAGATAATAAAGAATGTTAAGCCCTATGGCAGTCAGTGCCACAGATAGAAAATTAAGAGCTCTTTCTACCACCCCACCAGCTCTAAATAATCGATCTTGATGACTTAGGGGCCTGAATTACCAGCTAATTCATCTCAAATGTTTTACCTACTACAAGGAAACATTTTACAGCCACAAAAATAGCCAGCAAGACAAAGAACCTTAAATCTATTTCTCAAAAATTGTCATTTGAATCTTGGCCTCCCTAAAGCCTTCTTACAACCACCTGTCATAATCCCCTTTGATATCCATTCATAAAATTAAATGAAATTTCACTGAAAATCATAGAAGTAAGAAAATGGAAATTCAGCAAAGTGGTTCTAAAATTTATAAGGAAGAGCAAGTCTAACCAAGGCAGTTTTAAAGATCAAAGAGGAGAAGTGGACTCTTGTAAGTAATTAAGACAGTTTTTTGTCAGCAAACATAGAAATAGGTTGCTGAAATAGACTAAAGAGCCCACAGACATAGATGAATCCATAGAGTTCTGTGTCATGTGATAATGATAGAAACAACATTACCGATCAGGGAGGGAAAGTGAATATGTGAACAGATGGTGCCGGAACAACTGATTATCCATATTTTTAATCTACACGGAATTTGATTTATCTTATGAGATAAAAATCAAAAGATAGGAAAGTAAAAAGGTAAAATGGAAACATTTTAAAGAAATGTATAAGAATATCTTTATGAATTTGGGGTAGGTAGTTTGTTCTTAAACAAGGCTCCACAAATACAAACCATGAATAAAAAGTGGTAAATTTGACTATGTGAAAATTTAGAATTTATGTACATGAATACATAAAAAGCATGTGAAATAGGAAGTTATGACTGTGCAGTGCACATATGTGACAAAGGTTAGTATCCAGGATAAATAAAAACTGCACATAAGGAAGAAAAAGACAAACAGTCAGTAAAATATGGGTAGGGGACACATAAAAGATGAAACCTAAGCAGCCAGTTAATATGTGAAAAGATTCTTCACCTTGCTAGGATTTTAAGATATGCACTAACATGATAATGAGATACCATTTCACGTCCATGGAATTGGCACAGAAATCTCAAAGACTGAAAATGCCAAGTACCCATATGAGAGTGTGTAATTTGGTACAACTGCAAGGAAAACTTGATTCAGGACCATCATGGTAGGTATAGGGACAACTGCAATAGGATTTTGCAGTGGGGGAGATACGTCGGGCTCGACTCATGGGCAAGTGGGAATTTATAGTAAAGGAGCAGGGTGTCGAGGTCAGTGGATAGAAAATTACTGAGAAGAAACATTGGAGGTAAAGGGGATTCTGGCTAAAATGACCTAAGAGGGTTCTTGCTGAAGACAGACCAGGGTGATTAGACATCACAGCAGCAGGGGGAGGGGGACAGGGAATTGAACCTGATCAGATGTTGAGAGTAATCTGATGTTGAAGATGGGGTTTCTTTCTAAACTGACCTACCAGGGTTCTTTGCCAAAACTGGATTTCACAAGGAAGCACACAGATGGGACTAGGAGAAGGTTCAGAATCTTTGTCAGTTCAGAGTAGCCCTGTTAGAATTAAGGATATGTAGCATGTGACAACATGGATAAATCTTAGAAACATAATTTTGGATGACAAAAAGCAAGTTGTAGAAGGATAGATATAATATAAACCATTTATATAAAGCAGAGATCAGCAAATGGGTCAAATCTGGCCTGCCACCGTTTTGTAAGTAAAATTTTACAGGAAATCAGCCATGTTCATTTGCATGTGATCTCCAGCTGCTTTCACATTACAGCAGGAGAGTTGTTACCAACAGGGACCACAGGCAAAACACAAACAGTTCATTGTTATATATTTTTTATGACTGACTACATATAGGTACTGAAAGTATAGAAAGATGTACGGAAGTCATAAACAGTGAAATTAGGATATTAATTATCAAACGAATGGGGCAGGAAAGGATCCACAGGGAGCTTCAAGTGTATCTTTACTGCTTTATTTCTTAAGCTAAGTGATAGGATTTGCAATATTATCTATATTCTTTTAAATCCCTGGAAATTAGCTGGGCATGGTGGCTAATGCCTGTAGTCCTAGCTGCTTGGAAGACTAAGGTGGGAGGATTGCTTGAGCCCAAGAGTTTGCAGCTGTGATGAACTATGATCACACTACTGCATCCCAGCCTTCATGACAGAGTGAGACCCTGCCTCCTTAAAAAAAAAAAAAAAAAAAAACCCTGCATATTTTCATATTTTTTTAAAAGGCTATCAAGAGATCTTGAATCCTATGCCTCTGATAAAGATGTTTTTATAGGACATGGGCATAAAATTGAGTGAATTCTTTTTAAAGAGACAAAAGGAAGAAATAAGAATGTTCAGAAAAAAAATGATTAAACACTGTTCAGATTTTACCTCTACTCATAGTCTTGCTCTCATGTCTCCCTTTACTGGAAGCATCTTCTATTGCTCTGCAAATTTTTATCTCCTTTTTGGCACTTAAGAGTTTTACGAATAACACATGAAAATATTTTTTAATAGTACAGAAACATGTAGTGATTGCCTTTATCCCACAGGTGACTTAAGAGTGGTGGTTCAGTGTCTATCCTAGTCTGCTTTCTATACATATATATAGCATATATTTAAATAATATTTAGAATAAGTGGGGATATATGCATGTGTGTATATGTAGTATGTATGCTTATATGTATGTGTTTGTATATCTGTAAGTATACATATGTGTATTTTTGTTAATTTGCCTTTTTCACTTATTTAGAAAGTATTACCATGTCAGTTTCCACTTCATTATTTTTTTTAACTACTGCATAAAATTTTCCAGTATAACCTTATTATAATTCATTTAACCAGTCCTTTATTTATAGCATTTAGGTTGTTTCCAAATCATTACAGTTAGAAATGATGTTGCAATAAATATCTTTATGTTCATATCTTTGTGTATAGATGTGTAGGAAAACCTTTATTGTCCTTCTAAGATAGATTTTTTAAAGTTTTGGTTTTCATTCACAATTAAGTGTGTTGTTTGTTTGTTTCTTTTTTTTGAGATGGAGGTTTGCTCTTGTTACCCAAGCTGGACTGCAGTGGCATGATCTTGGCTCACCACAACCTCTGCCTCCCAGGTCCTCCTGGGTTCAAGGGGTTCTCCTGTGTCAGCCTCCTGAGTATCTGGCATTACAGGCATGTGCCACCACACCCAGCTAATTTTGTATTTTCAGTAGAGACAGGGTTTCTCCGTGTTGGTCAGGCTGGTCTTGAACTCCCGACTTCAGGTGATCCGCCCGCCTTGACCTCCCAAACTCCGGGGACTACAGGTGTGAGCCACTGTGCCTGACTTACTTTAAGTTTTTAAATTTTATATGCTATGTGTGTCTGTTTTCTTCCCAAATGTTAGATAGCTTCATGGTGGTTTGGTACTGTTCCAAGTTCTCTAGGGCTCATTACAACTTTCACCCAGCACAGGGAGAGATTGAAATTCAACATGCAGAGTATTTGTAGCACATGGTTTAGTACACTCAGAGTTAATAGTTGCTGATGTTAAAACTTAAAGTAATCACTGTATCATTAAAAACTTAAAAGGGTCTTGGTTCTCTGCGTTGGTATCCTGTTGTTGATCTTATGAAGATGTTGAGGATTTTATTTTGACACTTTACCATTGTCACATTGTGGTTTAAATAGATTAGCTAAAAGCAAAAGATTTAACTTGTTTTAACTGTTCTCTTTTCTAAATATGTCTATTAAAATACCATACTCTGCTGGGCTTAGTTTAATACTGTAATTCTGTAGCATTTCCCTGACCATATGTTTTGATGCCTGCACCTCTATAAACTATAGCTGTGTGTAATTACTTTCTGGCATTATGTTTTCTAAGCTGTAAGAGAACATTACTTTTGCCGCAGCATCTGTAATGCCATAAACAAGGTGAAACATTTAAATGCATACAGGTTTTGTGGGCGGGAAATTCTTTTGCAAAGGAAGATGTGAAAGGACTGTTAACATTTTTTTGAGGTCCTACAGAGAACACACACACACACACACTCTCTCTCTCTCTCTCTCTCACACACACACACACACACACAGTGTTGTTTTGTTGTAGTTTTCAGAAATGTGACTTTAGCATTTCCCCTACTGTGATGAGAATGAAAATGAAGCATTTATATGGTGTATCAGTTGGGTAATTGAAAAGTTTTATTGGCTGGCCTACCACTGCCATAGTACTTAGTGTGGGGCTTTTCTGAAGTTGTTTCAAATTAAACTATCAGCAGGCAGTTAACTTTGGAACAGCAGCTGGTCCTGTGTTTATTACTCTTTCTCAGGATGGACATGTTGGCCACCCATTTCTCAGCAGTCCAGGGCGCATGGAACTCCTGGCCTTTAAAGTTTTTCATCCTAATTCTTTCCTCTTTTTCCCTTAGAGTCATATTTTATATCAGTTATTTACCTTTCTGTGGTATAATTTAGAAGTAGTTGTTTATACAGTTCTACAAAACTCTGTTAAACAGCCTGTAGTCTAGTGAAATTTGTATACATCTTTGTGGCTCTCAATGTGTCCTTAGGTTATGGTTTTACTCCAACTAATAAATACCCTTGTGCAAGTGGACTTTAAATTTTTATTCAAATATTTTCCCTTATTGAACACAGCATACATCACATTCTTCAAATGTATTGATTTGAACTGTAAATCACAGAAACATACTAGCTAATTTCTGGAAAAATCTTAGGACAGAATTGCTGAACAGTCATTCATTAGCACAGTCACCTTCCATCTCATTAAAAGTAAACTGTCATTGATTGGAATTCAGTCTTGTCCTTAAAGGTAAAACCCTGGCCAGGCGCGGTGACTCACAACTGTAATCCCAGCACTTTGGGAGGCCAAGGCAGGTGAATCACAAGGTCAGGAGTTCAAGACCAGTCTGACCAATATGGTGAAAATCTGTCTCTACTAAAAATACAAAAATTAGCCGGGTGTGGTGGTCCGTGCCTGGAATCCCAGCTACTCAGGAGACTGAGGCAGGAGAATCGCTTGAACCCGGGAGGCAGAGGTTGCAGTGAGCTGAGATTGTGCCACTTCACTCCAGCCTAAATGACATAGTGAGACTCCATCTAAAAAAAAAAAAAAAAAAAAAAAAGTAAAACCCTTTCCTGAAACCAGAAATCAGGCCTGGTCCCAAGAATTCAATTTCAGGGTTGGGAGCATCTTTGTTGATTAGCAGCTCCTCTGCATAATAAATCAGAGCATTCATTTCTGCCCTCGTGGTAAGTTTTTGCCACTTCTAATCTCATTTTAGTTATAGGCCATCTTTCTTTCCATAGATGCAGACTGAGAAAGCTGGCTCTTTTACAACACTTCTAAATGCAGCAAAAGTAAGGCGAGAATCCTAAAGAACTTGTTTGTGACCTTCCTTCCTTTTGGATACTTGATTGAGAATCAGTATCCTTTGTTAATTAAAAAAAATAAAAGAATGGAAGGAAAGTATCGATTGTTTGAAGGCTTCAGAGTAATATTGTGTCTAAAATACAAACATTCCCTCAACTATAAACCTGTTTCCTCAAGATAATGTTTTCCCTGGCACACTGCCTTGTACAGGCAGTTGAGGGATGTTATTAAGGAATGACAGGCAGACTTAAAGTTTATTGCTATCTATTGCCCAGTAGTTTCTCTTGGTTACAGATTCTGAAGAGAAACTCCAGGTAGAAGAGGCCTTATAAACTGAACTACAGT
>PVKP010031889.1:0-26520 GCA_004027715.1 Plecturocebus donacophilus | reverse complement strand
AAATCAGATTTGAACTCAGACCTGGAACAAGCAAACTTAATAAATATTTACAGAACCTACCACCCCATATCCACAAAACATATATTTTTTTCAATATTATATCATACCTATTCTAAAAGTGATCACATAATAGGAAATAAATCACTTTTTAGTTTGCATAAGCATTTCACAGATTTAAATGAAATCCTGAGCAATAGAGTAAGATTCTCGTTCTCTCTCCCTCTTTCTCTTTCTTCCTTTTTTCTCTTTTATTCTACTTCTGTCTTAAAAAAAAAAAATAACTTCCCCTCTCTCTTTCTCCTTCTGAAAAAAAAAAAAGAATCATTCTTGTTTCTCCTACTCTATCAATTTTTCCTCATAAAAAAAAAAAAAAGATTTTGAAGTCAATTCATCTTCCATATACATAATTTATTCCTTATTTATTCCTTATCAATTGCATGGATATATTACATTTGTTTATTCACCAGTTGGGTTTCTACTTTTTGGCAATTGTGAGCAATGCATCTATGTACATTGGCATACTAACTTTTGAGTGGGGAGTGTATCTACCACTTTAATTCTCTTGGATAGATTTTTAGGACAAAAATTGCTGGTCATATGATAAACTTATGTTTAGCTTTTTAAGAAACAGATGGACTTCTGCAAAGAGGTTGTACTATTTTTATTTGAATCAGCAATTTAGAAGAGTTCCAGTTTCTTGAAATCCTTATAATACTTGGTATTGACTATCTTTTATATTATGGTCCTCTGGTCCATGTATAATAAGATATCATTGTGATTTTAATTCTAATTTTCCTAATGACTAATGATTTGAGAACATTTTATAATGTTTAATAGAAATTTGTATGTCTCCCTCGATCAAAAGTGTATTTCAGTGTTTTGTCTATTTTTTAAATTGAATTGTTTTGTTATTATTTTTGAGTTGCAAGATTTATTTATATATTCTGGATGAAAATTCTCCATCAGATATATGATTTGCAAAAAAATTATATTTTAGCTTATTTTTATTGTTTCTCAAGGTAATTTTAATATATGCATGTTTATACCTCTCTGAACAACATAAATATACTGCTTTTCAATAAGGACTCCAATGTCTATTTTGTCAGACTTTTTCCTCTGTATATATGCACAAAGATAAAATCTGTGATCTAGATACCTATGTATATCTTTATTTTCCTTATGTGTATTTGAGGTTTACATTAAAACCTAGCTTTCTATGTGTTTCATGGTTTCTAAACTTCCTTAACATTACATTAAATGCAGAAGTGATGATGGCAGAGGACAAGAAGTTAGAATCCTATGGTTAGGCCCATCTCAGAGATCTTGTTTCTAATAAATCCAACGTAGGACACGTGCTATTCCATATATACTATTTATATTTTCTGCCATATCAATCCAGAAAAGAATTTCATATCTTTTATTAATTTCCACAAAACAAAAAGATACAACACTAAATGATATGGCTTGGCTGTGTCCCCACCCAAATCTCATTTTGAATTGTAGCTCCCATAATTCTCATGTGTTGTGGGAGAGACCCGGTGGGGAATCATTGAATCATGTGGGTGGGGTTCCTCATATTTTTTCCATGATAGTGAATATGTTTCACAAAATCTGATGGTTTTATAAAGGGTTTCTCCTTTCGCTTGGTTCTCATTCCCTCTTGACTGCCATCATGTAAGATGTGCCTTTTGCCTTCTGCCATGATTGAGCCAAATGGACCTGTGAGTCTATCAAACCTCTTTTTCTTTATAAATTACCCATTCTGGGGTATGTCTTTATCAGCAGCATGAAAACAGACTAAAATAATAAAGCAGAAATAGGAGTGAGGTGTTTCTGTAAAGATACCCATAAGTTTGGAAGCGAGTTTGGAACTGGTCAACAGGCAGGGTTTGGGACAGTTTGGAGGGCTCAGAAGAAGACAAGAAAATGTGAGAAACTTTGGAACTTCCTAGACACTTGTTGAATGGCTTTAAGTTAGCTGATAATGATAGGGTCAATGAAATCAAAACTGAAGTGGTCTCTGATGGAGATGAGGAATTTGATTGGAACTGCAGTAAAAGTGACTCTCGCTACGTTTTAGCAAAGCGACTGGCAACATTTTGCTCCTGCCCTTGAAATTTGTAGAATGTTGAACTTGATGGAGATGATTTAGGGTATCTGGCAGAAGAAACCTCTAAGCAGCAAAGCATTCAAGATTTTGGTGCGTTAAAAGCATTCAGCTTTAAAAGAGAAACAGCATAAAAGTTCAGAAATTTGCAACTTGATGATATGATAGAAAAAAATAAAAACTTATGAGGAGAAATTCAAGTTCACTGCAGTAATTTGTATAAGTAATGAGAAGACAAATATTAATTGCCAAGACAATGGGGAAAATGTTTCCAGGGCATGTCAGAGACTTTCAGGGGAGCCCCTCCCATCACAAGCCCAGGGGCCATAGAAAAAAATATATTTTTTGTGGGCTGTGTCCCCATCTATTTATCTATGTCTTTTTATGTGTATAATGACAAAGTGCTATACACACACACACATTTGTCAGTTGTATGTGTCTAAGTCTGCCTTTTTCTCTCTATAATCTGCCTATCTTTCTTTATCTATTGTATGTCTTCCTGTTTGTCTACCTGTCTCTCTGTCTGCCTTTCCTTCTATCAGATTATCTAGCCATATATCTATTAGTGGAATTACTGAACCAAAATAGATTTAATCATGTCATGTTTAAAACTAGCTGTATAATATTTCTTTGCATTAACTTTACAGAATGTACTTACCTGTCCTATTGTTCATGGACATTTAAGTTGATTTTTAAATATCTGAAATGTGTCTTTGGAAATCATAGAATTCCACTCTGAGGAATTACTGCTATGAAAGTTTAGAAATTCACAAAAATAACTTTTATTCAATGGACTGTTTTTGCTGTTAAATATGTGACAGATTTCAATTTAAAGCATAGACTAACTCTTTCAGTTATTTTATTCCTAAGAAATAACATATTCAAAGGTTATTTTTTCACGTTTTTGAACTGATTTAAGACATTATGTTTAGACAGGTTTAATTGAAGATTAAATGATATCAAGTTAATTGAGAGAAGTATATTTTACATACTAAAATATTATTAATGGATATATATGAATTAATTATCCACTAAAGATCTATAATGATGACATTAAAAATTCAGTTGTCACATAGAGGGGAATAAGCATAGCTCAAGCTAAATGGTGCAATGAACAAAATGTTATTTGCAAGATATTACCTCTCATTACTTGCTGGTATTTTTAGTTTATTCAAAGCTACTATTAGAACATCTAAATCATACATCAGTGAAAAATGTAACAAAAAATGTAATTTTATACATCTCTTCAGATTTTTAGTGGTAAGATGAAGAAATATGGGTTTGATGGCAATTCGATTAGGTAAATTGATAATACATCAAATGACATTTACTATAAAGTGATAATTAAAGAATGAATGCCACCTTCTAGGGAGAATTTTAGTTGTGTGCTCATGGTTTGGAAGAATCAATATCATGAAAATGGCCGTACTGCCCAAAGTAATTTATAGATTCAATGCTATCCCTATCAAGCTACCATTGATCTTCTTCACAGAACTGGAAAAAACAACCTTAAACTTCATATGGAATCAAAAAAGAGCCCGCATAGCCAAGATAATTCTAAGCAAAAAGAACAAAGCTGGAGGGTACACTACCTGACATCAAACTATACTATAAGGCTACAGTAATCAAAACAGCATGGTACTGGCACCAAAACAGAGATATAAACAAATGGCACAGAACAGAGGCCTCAGAAGTAACGCCACACATCTAAAACTATTTGATCTTTCACAAACCTGACAAAAACAAGCAATGGGGAAAGGATTCCCTGTTTAATAAATGGTATTGGGAAAACTGGCTAGCCATGTGCAGAAAGCTGAAATTAGATCACTTCCTTACACCTTACACAAAAATTAACTCCAGATGGATTCAAGACTTAAACATAAGATCTAACACCATAGAAACCCTACAAGAAAACCTAGGAAAACCATTCAGGACATAGGCATAGGCAAGGACTTCATGACTAAAACACCAAAAGCAATGGCAGCAAAAGTCAAAATAGACAAGTGGGATCTAACTACATGTAAGAACTTCTAACCAGCAAAAGAAACAATTATTAGAGTGAACTGGCAACCAACAGAATGGTAAAAAATTTTTGCAAGCTACTCATCTGACAAAGGGCTCATATCCAGAATCTACAAAGAACTAAAACAAACATACAAGAAAAAACAAACAACAACATCAAAAAGTGGGCAAAAGATATAAACAGACACTTTCAAAAGAAGACATTTATGCAGACAACAAATGAAAAAAAACTTATCTCATAAAATGATTTGGGAAGGATTTCCTCTTTTTGTATTGTTTGGAATAATTTCAGAAGGAGTGGTACCAGCTCCTCTTTGTAAGTCTGGTAGAATTCGGTTGTGAACCCATCTGGTCCTGGGCTTTTGTTGGTGGGTAGGCTACTAATTGCTGCCTCAACTTCAGCACTTATTATTGGTCTATTCAGGGTTTCAACTTCTTCCTGGTTTAGGCTTGGGAGGATGCAAGTGTCCAGGAATTTATGCATTTCTTCCAGGTTTACTGGTTTATGTGAATAGAGTTGTTTGTAGTAATCTCTGACGATGGTTTGTATTTCATGGAATCTGTGGTGATATCCCCTTTATAGTTTTTTATTGCATCTATTTGATTATTTTCTCTTTTCTTTTTTATTAATCTGGCTAGTGGTCTATTTTGTTGATCATATCAAAAAACCAGCTCCTGGATTTGATTTTTTGAAGGGTTTTTTGTGTCTCTATCTCCTTCAGTTCTGCTCTGATCTTAATTATTTCTTGTCTTCGGCTAGGTTTTGAGTTTTTTTGATCTGGTCCTCTAGCTCTTTCAATTTTGACGATAGGGTGTCGATTTTAGACCTTTCCTTCTTCTCATGTGGGCATTTATTGCTATATATTTTCCTCTAGACACTGCTTTAAATGTGTCGCAGAGATTCTGGTACATTGTGTCTTCATTCTCGCTGGTTTCAAAGAAAATCTTTATTTCTGCCTTAATTTCATTGTTTATCCAGTCAACATTCAAGAGCCAGTTGCTCAGTTTCCATGAAGCTGTGTGGTTCTGAGTTAGTTTCTGAATTTTGAGTTCTAACTTGATTGCACTGTGGTCTGAGAAACTGTTTCTTATGATTTCCATTCTTTTGCATTTGCCGAGGAGTGATTTACTTCCAATTATGTGGTCAATTTTGGAGTAGGTGCATTGAGGTGCTGAGAAGGATGTATATTCTGTGGATTTTGGGGTGGAGAGTTCTGTAAATGTCTATTAGATTTGCTTGGTCCAGTCTGAGTTCAAGTCCTGGATATCCTTGTTAATTTTCTGTCTCATTGATCTGTCTAATATTGACAGTGGAGTGTTAAAGTCTCCCACTATTATTGTGTGGGAGTCTAAGTCTCTTTGCAAGTCATTAAGAACTTGTTTTATGTATCTGGGTGCTCCTGTATTAGGTGCATATATATTTAGGATCATTAGCTCTTCTTGTTGCATTGATCCTTTTACCATTATGTAATGTCCTTCTTTGTCTCTTTGATTTTGTTTGTTTAAAGTCAATTTTATCAGAGACTAGGATTGCAATGTCCTGCTTTTTTTTGCTCTCCATTTGCTTGGTAAATCTTCCTCCATCCCTTTATTTTGAGCCTATGTGTATGAGTAAGCAAAACAGCATGGTACTGGTACCAAAACAGAGATATAGACCAATGGAACAGAACAGAGGTCTTGGAGGCAACGCCACACATCTACAACCATCTGATCTTGACAAACCTGACAAAAACAAGCAATGAGGAAAGGATTCCCTGTTTAATAAATGGTGTTGGGAAAACTGGCTAGCCATGTGCAGAAAGCAGAAACTGGACCCCTTCCTGACACCTTACACTAAAATTAACTCCAGATAGTTTAAAGACATAAACATAAGACCTAACACCATAAAAACCCTAGAAGAAAACTTAGGCAAAACCATTCAGCACATAGACATAGGCAAGGACTTCATGACTAAAACACAAAAAGCACTGGCAACAGAAGCCAAAATAGACAAATGGGACCTAATTAAACTCCAGAGTGTCTGCACAGCAAAAGAAACAATCATTAGAATGAATTGGCAACCAACAGAATGGGAAAAAATTTTTGCAATCTACCCATCTGACAAAGGGCTAATATCCATAATCTATAAAGAACTAAAACAGATTTACAAGAAAAAAGCAAGCCCATTCAAAAGTGGGCAAAGGATATGAACAGACACTTTACTAAAGAAGACATACATGAGGCCAACAAACATATGAAAAAATGCTCATCACCACTGGTCATTAGAGAAATGCAAATCAAAACCACATTGAGATACCACCTCACACCAATTAGAATGGCAATCATTAAAAAATCTGGAGACAATAGATGCTGGAGAGGATATGGAGAAACAGGAACACTTTTACACTGTTGGTGGGAGTGTAAATTAATTCAACCATTGTGGAAGACAGTGTAGTGATTCCTCAAAGATCTAGAAAGAGAAATATCATTTGACCCAGCAATCCCATTACTGGGTTAATCAGTCTAAAGACACATGCACACATATGCTCATTGTGGCATTGTTTGCAATAGCAAAGACTTGAAGTCAACCCAAATGCCCATCCATGATAGACTGGATCAAGAAAATGTGGCACATATATACCATGGAATACTATACAGCAATAAAAAAGGATGAGTTCATGGCCTTCGCAGGGACATGGATGATTCTGGAAACCATAATTCTCCACAAACTGACACAGGAACAGAAAACCAAACACTGTATGTTCTCACTTATTAAGTGTGTGTTGAACAATAAGAACACATGGACACAGGGAGGGGAACACCACACACTCGGGTCTGTTGGGGGGATGGAGTCTAGGGCAGGGATAGCAGGGGGTGGGGAGATTGGGGAGAGATAACATTAGGAGAAATACCTAGTGTAGGTGATGAGGGGATGGAGGCAGCAAACCACTGTGGCATGTGTATCCCTATGTAACAATCCTGAAAGATCTGCACATGTACCCCAGAACTTAAAGTAAAATTAAAAAAAATTAAAAATACAAAAAAAGTGTTTTCTCCTTTTCCTGGCCTATTCTACAATCTTAGATTAACAACCTGAATAAATATATATCAATGTACTTTTAAAAGGTGCCAATGATAAAAATTTATGACAAAATTAGGTTAAAATTTAGATTTACACTATGGGATAAATTTTACAAAATTTTATTTAGTGCCAATGCATGTAAAAAATCTGAATATTTATTCACAAATATAAATTCAAAATTGTCAAAGCAGCTATCTGAAAAAGATCCACTCTGAAAATCATATTTTATTAATTTTCTAATTATTTATTATGTATTTATGATATACTGAATACTGATAGAACAATCACCTAATATGTTTAGTTGAATTATTAATGGGAATTGTGGATTAATTAGTAATCCAATTACAAATCATAATAGTACATGGATGAGATAACCTACTCTAAGTAGATTTTCAAAATTCTATGACATTGATATAATCTCAAGTGTTATGTAAATTCAGGTAAGCAAAGAAAAAAAATGTAACCTTTTTAAATTCCAGGAATTAACAAGTGTATTAGTTAAGAGGACCTAGGGATTTTAACCTTGTTTCTTGGGAACTATTAAAAAAAAAAAACTGGAGTGTTTAGCTCAGAGAAATAGATATCTGGAACATAGGAAAACTCTCTCTAAAAATTTGATTTATAAAAATTTGAAAAGTAGAAAAGGTAGATAGATTTGTTTTTAAGGAAATGTTGGTCAATATGAACAATTCCTCAGATGGCCATATGGTTTCCATAAAAAACTAAGGGTCATTTTCTCCTTTTAAAAAAATTGGCTTCCATTGCAAAATATAAAAATAAATTTTTTGTTTGTATACTACAAATGGAATGTAATCTCAACTTGCTTCTCTTACAATTAAGGAATAAAATATCAGATTCTAGTTTGTTCAAGCTCCCAATCAGGACATAGTAAGCATGTTAAGTACTGATGGTAATTGAATTTTTTTAAAATGGCATGATATTTTTAAATAAAAAGTGAAAAAAAAAAAAGAGTTAAAGCCAAAGTTGGTCTTTTTACAGAAACATATGCTCATTTAGATTATCTTGAAAAACCATTTCCTTGAGAGCAACAAAACTGTCAAATTAAAATATATTTAAAATTTTAATTTTATAAGATATGGAGATCAGTCATATCCTCACGAAAGCTTTGGAAATCCACCAATGAGTTATTCCTTGCTAGTATCAAAAGTAATGTCTATCATAGTAATTGTCAAACTGAATTATACCCAGTAGTTACAATTGTCCCCCTAATGTGAACTCATTCAATGCAGAGATCAAAATCCATTATTAATTCCACAATGTTTACAGCAGCTGTAAATTTTAAATACTTAATAATTGATTTTTGAATGAGACATAAACTACTGTCCTTTATTATTTTTTATGTCATTGTAGAGCATTGTTTCCAACATTAAAACAATGCAAATTATTTTAACCTTTGTCAATTTATGCTTAAAGTTATATAAAATGTAAATTATTTAGAGATTTTTCAATCTATCATATTGTTATACTTTTATAATTTTAAAGTGTTATTATGGTTGAAAAAAATAGGCATTAAGATGATTTAATAATTGCTATGTAAGTTTTACAGATATCATTACATTTGACATTATTCCATAGGTTATTTTGATGCTGAATGCAACTGGCTTCGTATTGTACTTGCTTATTTTTGTCTATTAGAACACCGGGGTAATACAGATTCTGTTAGAGTGTACATGGTAAATTTATTATGTAAATCATGGGCATCATTTACCAGTCTACGATGAAAAAGGGTAGCTCAACTTAAATAGATAACACTATTATTATATTACATTTCATCAAAAAATAAGCAAAGCAATAAAAAGCTTTCTCATTACTCTTACTCATCAGAGCAAACATTTTGGTATCCACTGTTACTATAATGTCCTGCAATTACTATTAAATAAGTGGTTTCATTTCCATCTATTTTATTAGAAGCCCTAGTGGAAAGGCTAGCTATTTAATGATGACAGAGTCTTTGGACCAAAATAGAAGTTTAGGGAAGTGAAAGTCTATAATAACTAATTTATGTTTAAATGAAATTACATACATATAAGAATAGGAAAAAATTGGATTACAAATCTTAGTAAAATCAAATTCACATATACTGAATGAAATTAAATTATAAGCCTATCTATCTATCTATCTATCTATCTACATATGTATATAAAATAATAGTTTTTTTGAAACAAGAAAAAAATTATAGGGAAGATATTGTTAACTTCATGATATTATGATTTAAATTACAATATACTGCAATTAAATTTATTGCTATTTTTTCCAGAAATGCAAATTGAGACAAATAGTCCTGACCTATCGTTCTATTGTAGTCAGCATATTTTAACTTATTTGCATATAACCAAGAAAATTAGAATAATTTATGAGATATGAATTTTAAAATTCTGTTTAAATTAATAAGTATAAAAAATAACACAATATAGAAAATTGATTCAGGAAAAAGAGATAGGTGTGTGCATATTTTGAAGGTAATTTATACCATGGCATAATTTTCCTTTTCAATTGTCTCCTAGTGGTGCATATAAGACATATCTACACATCATAATTTCATCTATTACAAAATATAGTCACAATATTATTATAAAAAATGCATATACAGACTGTTCATATGTCAGTAATGTATTGTGTATCATGGGTCTCAACATTAATGTTTATTTGGTTTAAAGTTTTTCTTTAAAGGGTGTGGTTTTATATTGCTTAGATTTTAGTTGCTATTTAATTTATGGGCCTTATAGCTGACTGAAATTTATTATCTAAATTTATAAAATTAAGGGTATATAAGGCTTGTGCCAGTAGTTTGCCTTTTAAGATATTAAGCAGGTTTTGCAACTTAGTTAATTAGGAAATTTTTTTCTACTGAGGAGGAAAGCTATATGGCTCACTTTTAATTGCTGTTTATTAATTTATGGGCTAGCTATAATTTTTTTTTCCAGAGGTTATTGCTTAAATCAGATTTAAAAGAACCACATTTAAAGGTCATACAAATCCTTAACTTTTACTTAAATTTTAGCAGAGAATTACAATTTGGGATGTTATATGTTTACAAAGAACACACAAAACTTTACTGTGGGACACCTGCAGAGAGCAGTGTGTAGGTATCTGAACCTGGCCCTGCCGAGCTGCTGCCTGCTGTTTACGTTTCCCTTGTGCTGCGGGCTCCCCTGCCTGAGCAGCAGCTGTCCTTAAGCTAAGGCTGTTTGGCTTGAATGCTGCTGCTGGAGCAGGAAGTTTCACTTTCGAAACGATCTCTGATTTCTCTAAGGAAGGAATGTTAGGCGGATCTGACAAATGTTTGATAAAATACTGAGGAGGAGTTGACAGACTCCTTTTTTTCAGCTCCTTCTTTATAAAGCAATGAAAGACAAAGAATGCAACAGAAGAACCAAGTAAGAAAGCAGATTCATTGAAAATAAATACAGAGAAAGCAACTAATACTAACTTCCCCTCTTCTTAAGAGGTATTTTCCATTGTTACTCTAGTATACTTCCCAAGCATGTCTACCTACCCATAGCACTGATTAGTTTTTGTCCTCGGGGTTTCTTTGTCTGTAGTTCCTCCAGTTTACCACGCTCAGGCGTGCCTTCACCAAAATTCTCGAGCCCACCCCATGTTGGGTGCCAGAATGTAGGGATCCATGAGCCCCACACATTGGGCGCCAGAATGTAGGAAACTAGCCCTACATCACTCATGGGTACCCCGAGTTTGGTGGTGACAAATGAATGAGAAAAGGACAGATAAAGAGAAAAAGTGAGAACAGGGGGCCATCACTTATTACTGGAGGCAGTGAAGGCCTCAAGCTCTGATCATCCACACTATTCATTGGTTACAATAACTTTGATCTATAGGGTGGGGTGGAGTGAATCAGTGAGCCAGAAGTGAATCAGTGAACCAGAACTGGTGTCTCATCCTAAGGATTGATAACAGTGGTGGTTTAGGAGTTTCACAAACCAAGAACATGTGGTTGCCTTTAGCTTATTATCTATGTACAGCTGATGGAACATGACCTTACAAGGAGCCTACAAGTCTGGCTGTGTCAGTGCTATGAAGGGGTTTTACATCCTTGAGCACAATGTTTATGGTAATAGAGTCTAGGTCACCATGCACCAGAATGTGAAGCATGGAGAGACCAGCCTCCTAAGAGGCCTCCTGTGACCTTCCACAGTTTGCTGTTCCTTGTTTATATGTTACTCATAACCAATGTACATAGGCACTCTGTAAGTCCTTTCTCCTTTGCTGCTTTTCCCAACAATAAAACAAAGCTGTATTTGTTTTGAATCAGGTAGTTGTTGCAAGTTTTGAGTTCAATACTGTGAAAAGGTATCCATCTTTGACTTATTATGTCTTAAAGTCCCTGAATAATTTTTAAACAAATAATTTTTATGCTGAATAATGATTAAAATAAAAAATATTTTGAACTAAATTTAGCAAAAAAAAAATTGTAGTAAATATTATGAGAATAAATATGTAACATTTTTAAGGAAACTATATACATGTAAAGGCATGACACAGAGTGATGGTAAAATTAATTTTGTGTCTTTATTTTAGAAATATCCAAGGTTCATTTAAAATGCAAAGAACAATGTCCAGCTATGTACAGTTAGGATTCTTCTTGTAGAAAAAGAACTAACTTTAGAATTTTCCTAGCAGAATAAGAATCCAAGAATCAAAGGAGTTTTTTCTTTGTAGAAAAAGAATCAAAGTAATAGAATAGAGATATATGAGAGATGATTTATGAGGAGAGCTAGTTCCCTAGATTATGGAGGCTGAGAAGGTTTATGATAGGTTGTTTGCAAACTGTAGACAAACCCAGCAGGCCAATAACATGGCTCAGTCCAAGTGTGTTTGTATGTGTGTGCAACAGGGTTTCACTATATTGGCCATTCTGGTCTCAAACTCCCTACCTCAAGTGATCTACCCACCTCGGCCTCTCAAAGTGCTAAGATTACAGATGTGAGTCACTGCACCTGGCCTTCTCCTACAGACAGTGTAAGTGCCTCTAAGTAATTACACAAAATGCCAAAAAGTAAGCAAACAATTACTATTTCAAGATACTATATTGCTATCTATTTAGAGTTTCATAGGTATATACCAGAAGAAATAAACTTTAAAAAGTCATATTTTATTGTAGACTACTTCTGATTCTCTGTGTTGATTTGATATTCAAAAGAATGATCAGAAAATAATATAATGTCAGTTGAGTAAGTCAGTCCTAAATTCTTACATATTTATATGTTCATGGAATCTGCATCAGAGATGGTGAAACTGCATGCATCTCATGGTATGGTGGAGAATCTCTAAGATCCTCTATTCAGTATAAAAATTCCATAACATGTTAAGAGGAAAATATTCATTTCAATTTTAAGATGCTTAAATAGACAAATATATGATGTACATGATTAATCTTGATGAGACTATATACACTCTTAAAATGCACACAAATTAAGTGCAAGACTATACTAAAGATATTTTTTAAAAGATGTAATTCATGAATTTGGAGAGAAAGTGCTAAAGAAGCACAATGTTCTGTCACAAAATATAGTTTCTTCTTTTAAGACCAAATTTGATAGAACAAAGTAATTTTATGAATTGCCATGTATTTTCACTATGATTTGAACGAGCTTCATTAAAGTGTAGTCACTTAAAGTATTAACTAAAATTAACTCCAGAGGGATTAGAGACTTAAACATAAGACCTAACATGTAAAAACCCTAGAAGAGAACTTAGGCAAAACCATTCAGGACATAGGTGTAGGCAAGGACTTCATAACCAAAACACCAAAAGCATTGGCAACAAAAGCCATAACAGACAAATGGGTCCTAATCAAACTCCACAGCTTCTGCACAGCAAAAGAAACAGTCATTAGACTGAACTGGCAAACAACAGAATGGGAAAAAATTTTTGCAGTCTACCCATCTGACAAAGGGCTGATATCCAGAATCTACAAAGAACTAAAACAGATTTACAAGAAAAAAACAAGCCCATTCAGAAGTGGGCAAAGGATATGAATAGACACTTTACTAAAGAAGACATACATGAGGCCAACAAACATATGAAAAAATGCTCATCATCACTGGTCATTAGAGAAATGCAAATCAAAACTACTTTGAGACACCATCTCATACCAGTTAGAATGGCGATCATTAAAAAATCTAGAGACAACAGATGCTGGAAAGGATGTGGAGAAATAAGAACACTTTTACACTGTTGGTGGGAGTGTAAATTAGTTCAACCATTGTGGAAGACAGTGTGATGATTCCTCAAGGACCTAGAAATAGAAATTCCATTTGACCCAGCAATCCCATTACTGGGTATATATCCAAAGGATTATAAATCGTTCTACTATAAGGACACATCCACACGAATGTTCATTGCAGCACTGTTTACAATAGCAAAGATCTGGAACCAACCCAAATGCCCATTGATGATAGACTAGACAGGGAAAATGTGGCACATATACACCATGGAATACCATGCAGCCATAAAAAAAGATGAGTTTGTGTCCTTTGTAGGGACATGGATGAACCTGGAAACCATCATTCTCAGCAAACTGACACAAGAACAGAAAATCAAACACCGCATGTTCTCACTCATAGGCGGGTGTTGAACAATGAGAACACATGGACACAGGGAGGGGAGCATCACACACTGGGGTCTGTCAGGGGAAAATAGGGGAGGGACAGTAGAGGCTGGGGAGTTGCAGAGAGATAGCATGGGGAGAAATGCCAGATACAGGTGATGGGGAGGAAGGCAGCAAATCACATTGCCATGTGTGCACCTATGCAACAATCTTACATGTTCTTCACATGTACCCCAAAATCTAAAATGCAATAAAAAAAATAAAAAAGTATTAACTTCTAAAAATAAAAACTTTATATACCAAAAATAGAATAAAATTTCCCATGTTTGATTTTATATTGCTTTTCACTTGCAGTAACAGACATAATCAAGAAGCTTCAGTTATGCAAGGTGAACAAGTTCTAAAGATCTGCTGTAAAATCTTGTACCTTTAATTAACAATATGGTATTGTACATTTTCAAATATGTTAAAAGCATAGGTCTCACCATGAGTGCTTTTACCACAAACACACATGCACAGGTATACACAAGAAGATAAGGGCATTTTTGGAGGTAATGGATATGTTTAATACGTTGATTATGGTGTTAGCATTATGGATGTATACATGTGTCCAAGTTCATCAAATTATATATATTAAATTTGTGCAATTTTATACATCAATTATACCTAATTAAAGTTTAAAAAAGCAAAATTAAAAATGATTTTGTATTAGGATTCTTCAGAGAAACAAAACCAATAGGATCGATACATGGATAGATAGGTCTATCGATCAATAGAGATATATGAGAGAAGATTTGTTAGAGGAGCTGGTTCACAGAACTATGGAGGCTGAGACGTTCTATAATAGGTTGTTTGCAAATTTTAGGACCAGGGAGCCATAACATATCTCAGTCCAAGTGAAGACCTCAAAACCAAGTTAATGGTATAACTCTCTGTCTAAGGCTGCAGGCCTAGGCATCTGGCAAGCCACTGATGCAAGTTCTGGAGTCCAAACATTGGACAACTTGGAGTTCTGATGTCCAAAGTCAGAAGAATAGTGTCTTAGATCCAGACAAGGGGAGGAGGAGGGATGGGCAGAAGTAAATATACCTTTCCTCTGACTTTTTGTTTTACCTGGGCCCTCAGTGGATTAGAGGATGCTCACCCACGTTGGGTGAGAGCAAGTCATCCTTACTCAATTCACTGACTTAAATGCCAATCTCTTCCAGAAGCACCCTCACAGACATGCCCAGAAATAATACTTTACCAGCTCTCTGGGAATCCCTTAGCCCAGTGAAGTTGACTCCTAAAATAACCATTACTATTATGAAATAAGGATATTCTTAAAGTTAATTCAGATGTAGCAAAATTCATACACTGCATTTTCTAAAACATTTAAAAATGTTAAATTCTGATTTAATTTTATTCTCTCAACTGTAATGTGTATATGAGTTGATTTTCAGATAGATTTAACAGCTAAAATTCAGTTAACTACCAAGTTGCTGAATTATGCTTAAAAGCTTAAGGTTGTAAAATGTGTTAGTTTTCCCATGGCTAGATTTATTAATTTCTAAAGTGGGTTTGAACTTTTTAATCAGATCTGTGAAATCTTCCATATACATTCATATGATATTATTACATTGAAAGCAATATGTAATAAAATATCCACTCAGTCACATTTGAAAAACTAATGCTTTCCTTTTACTGCTTGTAGCCTAATTATAACACATTTATATAATCATTTAACTTAATTATTTTATTAGATTGTATCTCCATTTTACATCTGCTGCATGAGTGACAGACTAGAACTTGAAATAACATAAGATACTAGAGCTTGTGACTCCTAATTTAGTGTTGGAACTATTGCACCATGCTGTGTCTCATTAGCGATAAGCAGGTTATTTGTGGTATATACATATTATAACTATTCTACCATTTCAGGTTTCAGACATATTATTAGAATCATATATAGTATTTATTTGTGAGATATACATAATTCAAAAATCTGTGACTTAAACATACAGAACTGGGGAGAATACTCAAAGAATCAAAAATACCTGTGTTCCTCCTGAATCTTTCTTAGCTTGTGGCATTTTTCTTCATTGTCTCAAGACGGCTATTTAAATTCTAGTCCATGTAACCAAGACCCAATTTGGAAAAAGAGATACCGGGAGAAAGATAAAGAGCAAAATGTATTAGAAAATCTCTTACAGGATGAGTAGATAGGTAGATATAAACATGCATGCCTATAGGTATGCATAATACATATAGATTATGTATGTGTATACACATATTGCACCAATAACTTCTGCAAATATATAATAACCAGAAACATATCATGTGTTACACCAATAGCTGCTAGAAATAAAAGATATCAATTTTATCTGGGAACAAAATCTTGTTTCTATTAGTAAGGAAAAAGGAAGAAATAAATATGGATAAGAAATATGTGGTAACTACAAAATGTTACAAAATATGTATATGCTTTTATCTATCTATCTATCTATATATAAATAGCTTGAAAAATAATAATGTGTAGTTTATTTTACAAGTGAACATAATTGGTTTTATTATATTTAAGTGTTATCTAATTTTCCATTAAAATATTCTAAGGAAACAGGTGTTCTATTTTGAAATATTCAACGAAATGGTTGTTCTGTGTTTTGTATCAGGAAGAAAATATGGAATATATTTCTTATCCTTACATCTACAAAGACTGAGCAAATTTCAGGGACTATAGAGCAAACTAAGAAGGTTAACAAAATACCAATAACTCTGAAATAGGTGCTGCTAGGAAGGCTTCTGCTAGGGATATCAATTTGCTTCTGATTCTTTCCTTTATCTTCCACTGTGAATCAACAGCTAAATCCTATCTATTTTACTTTCACACTATTGCCTGTGTTCATATCCTTTTTCTCTTGTTACTCCTGATGTCCTAGTTTCTTTCATTGTCTTGCTCAGGACAATTTTCTAAACGGGTGATCTTAAGTACATCAATACATGTACTGTAATAAAAGTCTTCCAGACATTTCACTTTAGTATCTCTTTGAGTTTTTAACACTACTCACAATTCTCAATTATAGAAACTCTGAAAGAATACAGTATTTCTTGTGTATGTTATCATATTTCATAGAACACAAAATATTCCTGATAACCGTGTCTTAGTCAAACAGAACAAAACAATTAAGTAAAACATGAATCCTGAACCTAAATTTTTACAATTTATAAACAGAAAACCCTGATCTAAACTAAAAGGAGAATATTCAAATATGATTATTTTCTCTAGTTTCTTTTTCCTCTTCTTCTTTTCTATTATCCTACCCACTGATGACCAAATTATTTTTGCACCATATATTTGATTATGTTACCATAGTCTTCTAAAATTTTCAGTGACCTGTTTTCATATCCAGAATAAGTTATTCAGGATAATGCAATGCAGTTTTGATCTATATTTCCAGCTGCGCTTTTAATCAGTCCTCGTTTCCCACTAATGAAATAGTGGAACACAACAAAACTGCCCACTTGCCATGACCTTGGCATGCTGTTTCACACATCTGTGCTTTGTCAGTCTCTGCCTAAAATGTCTTTCTTTGAACTGCTAACATGTGTGTGTCAAAGACATTTAAGACAAAAATTTTTTAAAATTTTGTTTTTAATCCCCCAAATTACAAAGTACCTCTTTTACTAATATAGCTTATTGTCCATACCTGTACAACTATTATATTTAAACTTGACTATGATTAGGTATTAATATACTATGTTATTAAAATTATGAAACATTAGTGTAGAATCCATGTTTTACTCAATTGTATGTTCATATTCTCCAGAAACCATAGTGTAGTACCTAATAGAAATACGTGTTTCTAATCTATTTATTGAATTTAATCCATGGTTTCTAATATGACTCCTTCTGCCTTAATTCACTTCATAATTCCAAGGACTATAAAAGCATCACCAATATCTTTTCCATTCCTCACTGACCAAAAGCAGACAGCTCCCTGACAACCAGGAGGGACAATGAAATATGTTTCACTCTCTTGGAATCTGGGTTTCTATTTATTAATAGTCTGTGTTGTAGTCAATAAATACCATAAATGTATTTTCTTAAAAAGTGATTACAGATATGCAATTTTATCTGATTCATAACACTCTAAGAGTTAAGCATTTCTATTTTTATATACATATATGTGTCTGTATGTATATATGTGAATATACATACATATATCACCCATGAGCATATGCTAGAGAAGAATAATGCAGAATTATAACTTAGTTGTTTTAACTGCAAATTCAAAGATCTCTTACCAAATTATCCTCACTTACAGGTGCGAGAATCATCTAAATATGTTTTATTATACCCATATCTCACCATATTTTTAGAAGTTTATAAAGAGAAAAAGGCAGGGTGCTATTCTTATCTGATTAAATTGAAAAGACCTTTGTCATTTTGCCCCAATTTATGGCTTAGATTCAACATCTTTAGGGGATATAGATTCAAGCATTTAAGTTTATATTATGGTAACTGAGTCACCTCTACAAATTATGTCCTGAGAACAAATTTAAAAATAATTAATTTCAGAAATTCTCCACAGTATTCACATATATCATCCAAAATTAGAAAAAGACAAAATAAAAGTTTTTTTTCTATTTTTATTTTTCTGACCAATTACTTAAAATACAATCTTGCATTTCACATTATTTGTTAGCACGTTTCTATGTATCAGACCCATGTCAATATATGATGTATTTGTGTTAAGCCAAATAATTTATTTTAAAAATGTGTTTCATGATTGCTGTGAAAAAAATGTTTGGAGCATAACCAGAAAATTCTGTCTTTACCTAAGTTCCAGAGGGACTTCATGGAGTGTTTAAAGAAATGTCTATATAGAAAGGCTTATCATGTTTAATCCAAATTCACTATTTTAATTTAGTCTGGTCAGAGTATATATATATATATATATATATATATATATATATGGGTTTGTAGAATATGAAAATGTAGACTTCTACTTAACATCTGTTTATTCTTAAAATTTTGATGATTTGCAAGATTTCATATATTGTTTTTCTTCTACTCTTCATATTTTCCTTTCATCATCTTCTATAACTTTAACCACCAAATAATTTTTAGATCAAAATCCCCACACGGTATATATTCTGAACTTCAGACAAGTTTATGAAGCAGCCTATCAGGTGTCTTTACTGGGATGCAATAAGACATATTTACCTAAATATATCTCAAACAGAATCAATCGTTTTCCATCCCACTCCTCAAACACATTTCAACACATACTTCCTCTTATTTATCTTACCTTAATTCTTCCTTATTGAGTGAAATACAACCCAGACATGCAAAAGAACATTTCGGCCTGTCTCTGAAATTTAGTGACACTCATTTTTTCAATTTATCATATAATTACATTTAACTAAATACTTGTATCATAACTAGGTGTTAAAATTTCCTTTTGAGTAAATCTTCAATTCCTAGAAGATAGAGCCTTCCATTCTGCACTTTTGTATTCTCCTTCAAAGTTTACAATAGTGCTGCATTAATGCAGAGGAATTTTACTATCTTACTGGGATGCAGTGAGGATGAGGTATGTTGTGTGAGAGAATCGTGATATAACTAAATGTTACACAATGTTATACATGAGGTATCCGTAAAAGATTCTTCTACCTAATGACTGAATCAAGTAGTTTATATAACTGAGAAAGAAGAAATTAAGTATCTTAATTGTGATCCATACCTTTCCTATTGGGGAGGGTGTGGAAATGCTTCAAGAAGGTAGTCTACTTCTCCTAATCTCCTGTATACAAGCTAACAGACATCCTGAAAAATAGAAAACAAGGTTCTTAAAAGATTTGGTCTCAGAAATTCTCTTTATACAGTTATAAATTAGTAAGGGTGCCAAATGGGTGATGTTTCTATGAGTTGTTGATATTTTCCATACTTAAAATTAGAATGCTTTTACACTGTTGGTGGGATTGTAAATTAGTTCAACCATTGTGGAAGACAGTGTGGTGATTCCCCAAGGATCTAGAACCAGAAATGACATTTAACCCAGCAATTCCATTACTAGGTATATACCCCCCAAATTATAAATCATTCTACTGTAAAGACACATGTATACATATATTTATTGTAGCAATATTCACAATAGCAAAGACTTGGAACCAACCTGAATGCCCATCAATGATAGAATGGATAAAGAAAATGTGATACATATATACCATGGAATACTATGCAGCCATAGAAAAGAATAAGTTCGTGTCCTTTGCAGGGACATGGATGAAGCTGGAAACCATCATTCTCAGCAAACTAACACAGGAACAGAAAAACAAACACATCATGTTCTCACTGATAAGTGGGAGTTGAAAAATGAGAACAAACAGGTACAGTTGGGGGAAAAAATCACATACCAGGGCCTGTCAGGGGGTGGGGGGAAAGGGGAGAGATAGCATTAAGGGAAGTACCTAATATAGATAACAGATCGATGAGTACAGCAAATCACATGCACATGTACAACTATGTAAGAAACCTGCATCATCTGCACATGTACCCCAGAACTTAAAGTATAATAAAAAAAATAGAATACAAACATTTAAACATCTAATTATGAATTCATTTAAAAATAAAAAAATTATTTTAAGATTTAGAATAACAAGTACTTTACAAAAAAAAAAAACTTTCCCTATCCGGGAGGCTGAGGTAGCAGAATTGCTTAAACCTGGGAGGCAGAGGTTGTAGTGAGCCAAGATTGCACCACTGCACTGAGCAAAAGATTGAGACATTATCCCAAAAAATAAAATAAAAAAATAATTTCCATACCTCAAAATATGAAGTCATTGTGTTTGACATTGCACAAATTTTGCAGAATGATATAATTGAGATATAATTTATATGTCACAAAATTCACCATTTTTAAGTGTACAAATTTCTGGTTTATTGTATATTCAAAAAGTTGTTCAACCATTATCACTATCTAACTTTAGAATATTTTCATTATTGTAAGAAGAAAAATCCATTCTGATTAGCAGTCAATTCTAGTTAACCTTTCCTCCAAAACTGGCAACCAAGAATCTATTTCCCTGTATATTTGGATTTTCCTATAATAAACATTTAATAGAAATTAAATCATAAAATAAGTGGTGTTTGGTGACTGGATTTTTAAATTCAGCATGGTGTTTTCAAGGTTCATTTATGTCGTATAATATACAATAGAGTTTCATTCTTTTTTATTTATAAAGACTATTTCATTATATTCATATATGGCATTTATTAATCCATTAAACCTTTGATAAGTTAATGAACATTTGGATTGTTTACACTTTTGAATATTATAATAGTTTTACTATGAATGTTCATAAAAAGTTTTGTATAAACATGCTTTCAATTCCTGGGTCATATAAATACTGACTACAGTTTCATCATTATCAGCATTATCCTTTGTCTTGTTTATTATGAATATTACACAAAGCAGCAATTATTTAGGTACTGTATTCATCTTATTACAAAATAAATCAGTTAGATTACAGTAGGAATATCTACTTCTTCCCATAAAAGTTGACTTTATCTATATACTAATTATTGATGTACAGTGGAGCATATATCAAGAACTAAAGCTTTGGTAAATTCCAAATAGTAAAGCATTTTATCTTTTGTGGATGTTGCCAGAAGAAAAATCCTCTTCATATAAATGTAACTACATGGATTCACAGTGATTTTTTTTTCTCTATTTTTCACCTTCTTCAATGGGAAATAATACTACTCAAATTTAGTAAGTTTCTAATACTCACCATCTGTATATTTAGATGTATCATTTTTATTTAGATGACAGTGGTTGGCTGTAAGACAGCATCTACATATAAACTACATTTTTAATGTGTGAGGTGCCACAGACTCAAGGAACCATTGTTTTTCCCAAGATTCATACTTGTGGTCCTGAGGTCAGTGTCCCTGAACATCTTCCTTGGGCTAAATCTAATTGCCTTGGATTGAACATATCCAATAGCCCTCTCGAATTAGGACAATCTCTTTCACACTCTGTCTTGTAGCATATTGTATACTTATCTGTTGAGTTTATTACTCCCTCATTTCTAATTCTGAATTGTTCTCAGTTCAGGCAATTATTACCATAATTATCCAGGTAATTATTACCACAATTATCCTCCTAAAATAGCATCCCTTTTAGAAGTCTATCCAAGCTAACAGTTTTTTCCTGAGTGATTTTCTCTAATTTACATAATTTTGGTTTGTTTTATGTGCCATAGGCCAGCACCAAGATCACTTGATGTGTTTTGGCCAGTATTGGTTTATAGATCATATATGTTGCTTTCACTATGTATTAGTATTCTATATTTAATTTGGATATATATTTTGTCTCAAATAAATATTGTTTCTTAACAGAAAGACATTTGAGTGTAAATAAATCTTACACACACTTTAGTTTAAATGCACCAAATCACTTTCCATGACTGCCTTGAGTAAATGTCAAAGCTTTCAATTATGGTTATGCAAGCCTACCATGTAACTCTTAGGTACATATTAATCTTGGTATGCCAAACATTTTGCATCTTGGTCTTTGCTTTCCATCTAAAAAAACAAGGCCTATCAGTATCACAGTACATTATTCTAAGACAGTCAAAGCATACGTCTAACAGTCTCCATTCATCATAACTATGCAGTTTTCTCAAAAAGTTACTACTCAGTTTAATAACTATATAGTAATCAGTATGCCTAATACTGAATAAATCTCATTGTGATTATTTTGGTGGCAGAACCTCATTCACGTGCTTCCTAGGAGGTTTCCTTAATAATAGACATAACCTGTAAAATTCAAGACAAAGTATATTGCCATACTGAAAACATTCAAAATCTGTATTAAAAATGTATTTTCCAATTATTCAAACTGTCTCATGTGAGTGATATGGGCTTACATATTCCTAAGGTATTCTGGGTTCTAATTTATCACCTAACTTTTCCGTGATGATGATTTTAGAAACGAAATAGCTTTACTTTTCTTGTCAGCTGAGAATATAGCTAAGAGACGATACTATTTTCCTGCTTTGAAACTATCACAAAGCGTCAAAGAAAAACTAGATTTACCTTTTTGTGTTATGCTTTTATTGGCCCTCTGTCCTTCAGCAATCACTTCCTCTCATTTTCATATAACTACATTTCATCCCTAACTCTTCTCTCTCTTACTGTTGCCTGAGTGTACAAACATCTGGTTTAATAAGAGTGCTAACCCATAAAGTGGCAGCAATATGGATTTGGCTAGTGTTTCCCAATTGGACCATTCTAGTTGGACAGAGTAAGGTTGTGTAAGTATAATCTTATAGATTTATGTCATTAACATGTTAACTAGGTTTCAAGAGTCTGAAATATTGAACCCTATCTGAGGAGAAAGAAGAACTCACCCCATCATTCTTTAGGAATTCATGCTATTATATTTAGAAATATTGTCATGGTGTATGACATGCCAATGAACTGAGAAGCACAAGAAAAGTTCTCAATGCAGGGGTGCAGGCATGCTAAGGGACTAAGACCTACTCGTAGGGCTACAGAACACTTCCCCTCCCCAACACCTCACCACATTACTAAAAGATTATTTCCAGCAATTCCTCTTACCAGATATTTCATGTTCAGCTATCAAGAAATAACTAAAAGACGCACTGAAAGACAAATATAAAGCATTATACTAAGACATGGCAGGCCAGGCGCGGTGGCTCACACCTGTAATCCCAGCACTTTGGGAGGCTGAGGCTGGTGGATCACGAGATCAGGAGTTCGAGACCAGTCTGGCTAATATGGTGAAACCCTGTCTCTACTAAAAATACAAAAATTAGTTTGGTGTGGAGGCGTGAGCCTGTAGTCTCAATTATAGTCCTGCCTCCACAGTGGCAGGAAAATTGCTGGAATAAAGGAGGAAGAGGTTGCAGTGAGCTGAGATTGCACCACTTTGCTCCAGTCTGGGCATAAGAGCGAGACTCTGATTCAAAAAATAAATAAAACATAACAAAATAAATATATAAAAAGACATAGCAAGTATCAGAGCCAGAGTCAGACACATGGCAGGAATGCTGGAAGCATCAGATACTCTCTATAAAAGGCCCACAGATGTTGAAAAAAAAATTTCATTATACTTTTAGCTTCAGAGAGCAAAATATAACCTTTTCTTATGAATTATTACATCATTTGGATGTTTCTGTGACCTCTCATTTGCTTATTTTACACACACACAAAATCATCTCCAGGGCACAGGCTAGAGTATAACTTGTTGATTCCAATTCCTAAGTTTAGAAAAGAGTTTATCTTATGAGTATCAACAAGTCCTATTTATGTCTATGTAGTATTTTCTATGTCTATGTAGTTTTCATAACATAGCTTGACAAATCAGAATACCTTTTATTTTCCGGTAATGTAAATTCCAATATAGTAAAACCATTTCTTGACCATGTAGCCAAATCACTGGCTATGGACCAAGAATCAATATAAATCCATACCACATTATTTTTATTATCATTTAGATCCTCTGATACTGCAAGGGGTGCTACTCATCATTTTACTTTTTGAACTTACTTATTTTTTCCTTATTCTGTCAGTGTTTAGATATCAAAAGAATGCAATGCAAATACCTTGTAGTTCAAGTGTTTTTCCTCATGACTATGTTACTGTCTATAATTTACTTTGTCTTTTGGCAACCTCCAGTAACCAAGAATATTGTAAAGTCTGTCAAAGTTTGGTGTTAGATAAATTCCTCATAGAGAGTTGATGCAGGTGATAGATACCACTATCCAATGCAGACAATAGTTACCTTCAGTTCTTCTTTCTCTTGCATATTATTATTTTTATTATTGAAGTAAAACATACATATAAGTTTTATAATTTATCCATTTTAAAAATACAATTATGCAGCATTAAATACATAGTGCTCCACAGCAGTTATCACCATGCAACCCTAATGATTTTTTATTTTCCCCAACTGAAACTCTGTATACAATAAACACTAATTTTCTATTCCTCACTATCCCCAGCCCCTGGAAACCATCATCCCCACTTTACGCTTTTATGAATTCTACTACTGTAGGAATCTCATATAAGAGGAGCCATATCATATTTGTTCTTTTGCAACAAGATTTTATTTACTGTATTTTCAAGGTTCATCAATGTTGTGGCTTGTGTCAAATTTTCCTTGTTTAAGGATGAGTAATATTTTATTTTATGTGTACACCATATTTTGTTTCCCCATTCATCTATGGTTCAACACTTGGATTGCTTCTACCTTTTGACTATTGTAAATAATGCTGCTTTGAAGATGGCGTAGCATGTTCACCCCCTTCCTTCATGCCATGCCTCTGTAACGTATAACCTATATAATATTTTTAGTGAGATGAGAGACATGTCAAATCATATTTTACATGTGTGTGCGCCTGCCCACACAGACACACACACACACACACACACACACACACACACACACACTCACTTTTTGACAGCATGTCCCTTTCCTTTATAGACATGATTACTGCCTATAATTCAGCTGACTTGGAAGCCTTGGGTTCTATCACGTTGACAAAAGCTAAGAAACATAATTATTGGCTTAATTTCCCAAACCCCCTGACCCTTTTAAATTCCTTTTAAAACCCTTGAACTATTTTTCCTGTTTGTGGATCCACCACTTCCAAATTCCACTGATACGCTTTTCTTCTTCTTGGTGGTGGCAGCTCTTGAGCCACTTCACACAAGGTTTATTCTCCAGATAGCCTGGCTTCAACAATTCTCAATCATCACTCTATTCTTCATCTTTCTCCAAAAATAAGCAATGGTGATTATGTAAATTATTAAATGAAAAATCATTTCAATAATTTTTTTTCTCAGTGTCAACTACAGCAATTCCAGGGTTAGAAAATTAAAATAACTCATGAGACTTCACAAAGAATTGTTATATTATGTGTTGTTAGAGAAAAAGGGTACAATACAAGAGAATTAAGACATAAACAAACGTGGAATCATACAAGCCATCCATGAAGGAGGAGCTTCCAAGACACACCTTCAGTTTTATAGGACAAACTTTAGATTATAAAACAAAAGGTACCAAGATAAATGGGTCTTGTTTTAGTCTTAGGGAACTCAAAGCACATATGTACTGACGGGTCTTTAATACCTCATTGGTTATGTAGCCGAAGACAGGAAGAGATACCACAAATCAAGTGCAGGTCAGTAATCTACACATTTTCAATAAAAACATCAAGTTATTAAAGGGTTAAAGAGAAAAATAAATCTCTAGCTAGTGCATTTCATGTCTGTCTTGTCCAAGGTTCAGTATAATGACCAGTGTGTTTTGTAGATAAGCATAGAACTACCATAAACCATTGGCAAATTAATATATCCACATGTATTTGTATTTCTATATATATAACTTAGTGGTGATATGTCTAGACATATTTAAAATAAGAAACTGAAAAAATATGTAAAATGTAACAATTCACTTGTGTAAGAAACTTGATAACCACAATAGCACAATCCTACTTCTGATATCCACAAAAACACTTGAGAATATTTGTTAAAGAATTCCTCCAAGTAAATAAAACATTTTATTATACGTTCAGGGGAAAGCATAATTTCTATAAAAAATAAAATTCTCCACCAAGTAATTTGAAAATTGCTTAATATGACAACCTTATTTTCTTAGTTATAAACAAAAGCATCTCATTACTGTGTTAATTGAGTGGATACCTTCATTGAATTACCCTATTTTA
>PVKP010031888.1:0-26518 GCA_004027715.1 Plecturocebus donacophilus | reverse complement strand
GAGATCTTATCAGGAAGCTGCTGGTCACCAGTTTCAGGTGTTTCCATCTATTGGAAGATTGCCTTTCCCTGGCGCTGGCTGAGACCAATTGTTATTTTAGAAAGACAGCTTAACAACTGCCTGACCATCACCTGATGGTCACCTGACATTCCTGGTGTGGGGTGGGAAGCCTGATTAGCTACCTACTGTAAGAGGTCTTCCTCCAAGCTGCTAGCTTCTGATAACCAAACCTCTTCCCTTTGGTCACTGGGAGTTACGGCTGTTGGCTACTTCTTGTCATTAATATTATTGATCAATTATCTAACTCAGCATTCTCTACTTCCCTTGATTTTTCAACACTGGTTTAACTAACTTACCATATAGAGAGTTTTCTTTTAAAAAAAAAAACAACTGCTTTGGTTTCTATTGTCCTTACCTGGACTGTGGCTAGCTTCATAATAGAAGGATTTCAAATCTGTAGTACAATAGTAACATGGGGTTAAAGTGTAGGTTTTTGTTAACTTTGTGTTATATGTTGATTGTTTTGAATTGTGTTTTGAATATTCATTATTGATCTTAGAACACAAATGTCCATAATGACAACCTCTTCTAAAGGAAATCCTTAAATAGGCTTAATATAAGTTGGCAATGAGCCATTTCCTCAGGCTTTTCCTGGTTCAGGGTAGATCTCTAAACTCCAGTAACCTGCCCCTGTATCTGAATTTTTATTTGCCTTAATTACTGTGTTCTTTAATTTGACAGTTCTTATACACTGTATTCTTTCTACTATGTTATTTTTTCTCCCAAATATGATTATAAGCTTCTTATGGATAATGAATTCTTTACCTTCTATCGTATTTCTCATAATACCTAGCTACAATTGTGAGCTATAACTTTATTTGAAAAGAATTTGTTAATAAATATTTCATTATGCACTACCTTTTGTTTATAAAAAATATTTCTTATAAAGACAATAGGAAAAAGAATATGGTAGGAGCAGAAGAATAAAAAGAGAAAAGAGCTAATAAATACTAATAAACAGATTACAATGTGTTGGCCTAATTTAATAAGAGCTATGTATTCAATTAGTATCATTAATAAAAACTGTGTTGTTGATTATTTTCTGATTATCAGATTCAGCACTTGGTAAATATTTGATGAATTATTATTATCTTTTAACTTATTTTAAGTTCAGGGTTACATGTACAGGTTTGTTATAGAGGTGAACTTATGTCATAGGGATTTGTTTCATAGATTATTTCATCACCCAGGTATTAAGCCTGGTACCCTGCTGGGAACACTGTGGTGACTGAACCCCAAGCTTCAGGAAGAATTGGCAAAACCTGAGCTATCTGAAATTACAAGAAGAAATTGTTGATTTTTAACCTGTAAGTTCTCCTAGAATTTGGTTTCCCCAAAATGAGTTATTTGCTTTGTGATGCTTGTTACTTACTGTATCGATTATATTTGAGAAAATGAAGAATAATGTGAAATGCTGAGCTGTGACTTGTAACTTTGGCTCTGCTGAGCTACAACTTGTAACTGTGGCTCTGCTGAACTGTTCTGGTAAAAACAGGAACTCTGTGAAAGGGACTAACCACATAGCTTGACTGCCAGAGAGAGATGACAGCGCGTAATGGGCTTCTCGTTGCAGAGAGCCTATAAAAGGACGTGTAATGGAAAGGCTTATTACCCAGATTCCTTTCCCAGGAAACGCATATTGATCAGGGCCCTGGAAAGGGAATGCGATCCTTATGGAGAGCCTATAAACGGATGCACGAGGGGCGTCTGTCTCTGTGATTGAGATAAAGATGTAAAACTCCTTCTTCTCCCACTGCCCCTCCAGGCCTGCGTGGAGGCCCCTCCTCTTGCAGCCTTGTGGTCAGGCCGGTTGTCCTGTGTCAAAGCCTGTTCCCCCTGCAGCTGTGAGCCCTATGCGTTTCTTGCTGATAGTTATACGTTTATGTTTAACCTCTATTCTTGCTAAGGTATATGATTTCTTTGCTGACACAAAGAAAAGTTATCTTTACATGGTTCTGCTTTTATAATACCATGTTGTGATTTTTGTGTACCAGTTTTTGCAAAGGTAATCTTTTTCTATAATTATCACTGAAACTTTGTGCAACCTTGCTCACCCTCCCCTATTGAAAGAGCATAATAAAAAACTAAGGTTTTCAGGGGAATGTCAGACATCCATGGAGCAGCATTATGTGGTGTCTCCCCTGGGCCCAGCTTTAAGGAAAACTTTTTCCTTGTCTCTTTTTTTTTTTCCACTGACCCCTCGATCACTTTGAGAGATCTTGAATCCACATTGATCTATTGGGAGCGGGTCTCCGCAATAGTACCCATTAGTTAACAGCTATTTTCCTGATCCTCTCCCTCCTTTCACACTCACCCTCTGATAGGCCCCAGTGTGTATTGTTCCCCTCTTCATGTCCATGTGGTCTCATCATGTAGCTCCCACTCATAAGTGAGAACATTCAGTATTTGGTTTTCTGTTCCTGCATCACTTTGCTAAGGACAATGGCCCCCAGCTCCATCCATGTTCCTGCAAAGCACACAATCTTATTTTTTATGGCTTCATAGTATTCCATGTTGTGTATGTACCATATTTTTTAAACATCCAGTCTACCATTGATGGCCATTTAGGTTGATTCCATGTCTGCTATTTTGAAGAGTGGAACAATGAACATACACATGCATGTGTCTTTATGATAGAATGATTTATATTCCTTTGGCTATATATCCAGTAATGGATTGCTGGATCAAATGATAATGGTATTTCTGGTTTTTGGTCTTTAAGGAATTGCCACATTGTTTTCAATAGTGGATGAACTAATTTACACTCCCACCAACAGTGTGTTAAGTGTTCCCTTTTCTCCACAACCTCAGCAGCCACCAGTTGTTTTTACTTTTTATTAATAGCCATTCTGACAGATGTGAGATGGTATCTCATGGTGGTTTTGATTTTCGTTTCTCTAATGGTCAGTGATGCTGAGCTTTTTTTCATGTGTGTTGGCCACATGTAAGTCTTCTTTTGAAATGTGTCTGTTCATGTCCTTTACCCACTTTTATATGGGGTTGTATTTTTTTCTTGTAAATTTGTTTAAGTTCTTTATAGATGCTGTAGATCTTTGTTGGATAAATAGTTTGCAAAAATTTTCTTCCTTTCTGTAGGCTGTTTACTCTGTTGATAGTTGTGCATAAGCTCTTTGGTTTAATACAACCCATTTGTCAAGTTTTGTTTTTGTTTCGACTACTTTTGGCATCTTCATCATGAAATCTTAGCCTGTTTCTTTGTCCACAAGGGTATTGCCTAGCTTATCTTCTAGGATTTTTATAGTTTGGGGTTTTACCTTTAAGTCTTTAATCCACCTTAATTTAATGTTTGTATATGGTATAAGAAAGAAGTTCGGTTTCAAACTTCTCTATACGGCCCGCTAGTATTCCCAGCACCATTTATTGACCAGGGAATCCTTTGCCTATTGCTTGTTTTTGTCAGATTTGTTAGAGATCAGATAGTGGTAAGTGTGTGGCCTTATTATTGGACTCCATATTCTGTTCCCCTGGTCTATGTGTCTGTTTGTATAGTAGGACCATGCTGTTTTGGCTACTGTAGCTCTGTAGCATAGTTTGAAGTTGGGTAGCATGTTGCCTCTAGCTTAGCTCTTTTTGCTTAGGATTGTTTTGGCTATTTGGGCTCCTTTTTGGTTCCATGTGAATTTGAAATAGTTTTTGTAGTTCTGTAAACAATGTCATTGGCAGTTGAATAGGAATAGTGTTGAATCTATAAGTTGCTTTGGGCAGTATGGTCATTTTAATGATATTGATTTCTCTTATCCATAAGCATGGAATGTTTTTTCATTTGTGTCATTTCTGATTTCTTTGAGCAGTGGTTTGTAGTTCTCCTTGTAGACATTGTTCACCTCCCTGGTTAGCTGTATTCCTATGAATTTTATTATTTTTGTGACTATTGTTAATTGGATTGCATTCCTGATTTGACTCTCAGCTTGACTGTTGTTGGTGTGAATGCTACTACTTTTTGTACATTGATTTTGTATGCTAAGAATACACTGAAGTTGTTTATCAGTTTAAGGAGCTATTGGACCAAGACTACAGGGTTTTCTAGATATAGAATCGTATGATTTACAAACAAGGATAATTTGACTTCCTCTCTTCCTATTTGGATACTTTTTACTTTTATCTCTTGCCTGATTCCTTTGGCCAGGACTCAATAACATGTTAAATAGGAGTGATGAGAGAAAGCAACCTTGTCTTGTTCTGGTTTTCAAGAGGAATGCTTCCAGCTTTTCCCAATTCAGTACAATGTTGGCTGTGGGTTTGTCATAGATGGCTCTTATTATTTTGAGGTATGATACTTTAACACCTAGTTTATTGAGAGTTTCCAAGATGAAGGGTGTTGAATTTTATTGAAAGCCTTTTCTGCAACTATAATCATGTGTTTTTTTTTTTTTGTCTTTAGTTCTATTTATGTAATGAATCCCATTTATTGATTTGTGTATGTTGAACTAATCTCGCATCCCAGGGATAAGACCTACTTGATCGTTATGGATAAGCTTTTCAATTTGCTGCTGCATTCAGTATGCCAGTATTTTGTTGAGGATTTTTTCATCAATGTTCATTCAGCCTTTTTGTCTGAAAATTTTTTTGTGTGTGTTTCTTCCAGGTTTTAGTATCAAGATGATGCTTGCCTCATACAGTGAGTTATGGAGGAGCTCCTTGCTCTCTCTCTTTTTTTTTTTTTTTTTGGATAGTTTCAGGAGGAATGGTACCAGCTCTTCTATGTACATCTAGTAGAATTCAGCTGTGATTATGTCTGTTCCTGGGATCTTTTGTTTGGTAGGCTATTTCAGGAGCTAGGACGAGGGCCTCCAGCCCACCTGAGGCTGCCCTGAAAGCAGTCATAGCCAAGCTGGAACCTTGAAAGCAGGCATAGCCAAGCTGGTGGAGAAGAGGGGAGTGATTTCCTTATGCTGTCTTTGTTAGTTCTTTTGAGTGTTTAGAAAACTGAGTCTGCTTCCTATCAAAGAGAAAAGATTTTGCTTTTTGAAATCTTTGAATCATCACTTTGGCTAAATGAGTGACTTATTTTACAGTGACCTGTGATCTTAATCTGACCAAGTGTTTTAAACCCTTGCTTTATAGCAAAATTTTCAAAGTCAAATTTTAAATTTCAAATGCCGTCTTTTTGCCATTAAACTAACTTTCTGAATATTATCATCCCTGGAAATCCAAAAGAGACATCTTAGTCTTCTTCAGTATGTTAAAATTATATAAGAAGCATTGTCAAATAAGAAATGGTGTTTAACTTTCTTTAAGTTATATTTGTATATATATATATATTATTAATATATATTCCAAAATTGTACGATATTACTGAAATTCTAAATGTCTTTGTACATGTTATCACTAATAATTATAATTATTATGTTAAATTGTTAAATGCCACAGAAATAACCAATGTCTTTGTCAATTGTGTCTTTAGCTATGTCCATTCTCAGTCTTTTGTTATCCAAAGACAATTATTATTTTACTTTTATTCTTCTCAGAGAGCAGTTTACAATTGGCTACAGTCTAAAATTTGCTTCTTCTTCATGGAAATTCATGGATAGGATCCTAACAAGTCTGCTTGAATACAGGTTTCTGATATCTTTGGAGATAATATCATTAGACTAGGTAAAAACTTTAAGAATTTTAACTGAAAAAAAGGAGTTGATGGGCTCATGAATAATGCTAACCGACGGAAGTAAAATAAGAGTAAATTATATAGGACTGAACTGAAAGAGAGCTGAAATGATTTTTACTAATGCCTTTAAAAAAATTACTGCTTCTTTTTTGTTTGTTTTTCCAACTCAAGTTTTTTTTTTCCTTTAGAACAATTTGTAGCTTACAGAATTGGGCACAGTATGCTTTTGTGAGCAAAATTAAAACATTTATCTTCACTCTACTTGACTTCTTCAGAATTCAAAAACTGGTAAAGAGTATTCTCATTTTATGGCAATATAATTATTTGTATAAGTTCAATAACAATTTTCTTATTTTCTTTTGTAAAACGACACAGTTGAGGACATTGGTTGTTTTGAAGAGGGAGACCTACATCTAAGACTACCTCCCCCTTGACTTTCACATTTCGTTTCAATAGGAGAAGTAAAGGCTGGCATACCGGCGCTACCTTAATCGCCCTCCTATAGATCTCAGGCATGTATGGAGGAATATTTCCAGAAGGCATTGTTTTTACTTAAATAGGATGAAACCCCCACCCTACGCCTACTCCATGGACCAAGACCCTTTCGCATGTAATTTCTAAAGCTGTAAACCCAAGATTCTTTCACGTGTAGTATCTAGAGTCGTAAGCCTTTATAAAGGCAGAGATTTCCTTTGTTAGACGAGCTTGGCTGTTAGGCAGCTATGCCGCCTTGCTCCTGGCAGAATAAATCACCCTTTCCTTGGGCAAGCTGGTGGTCCCCTGCTCCCAGGAGATCACCATACTGATGCTGAACTTAGTGCGTACACACGATCTGCATAGCACACTACAGCCCAGAACTGCTGGGTTCAAGCCATCCTACCAAGTCTTTGACTTAAATGGAATTTTTTTTTTTTTAGATGTAAACAGACTGCTTTGTGGAATTAAGTTAGCTTCATAGAGCCAGTAAAAAGCCCTTTGGAACAACTAGACTAGTACCTTGTCTACAGGGTTTCCTCACAAGGTTCCTAACCTTGTGGTAAGTAAAGAATATTACTTTCTGACAGGCCCAGGGAACTCAAGATATTTTGGAGACTTCAAGAAGAGAAAAATTTACCCAATGCATACAGGTATTACAAGCACAGTCTGGTGGTCCTTCTGGTAAGTTCTTACCATGACTTCTTAGCCTTGAGGCTTCCGAAAGTCTAATTTAAAATTCCCTGTAAAAATCCCAACAAAGTTGACTCTAAAAGAAGGTATATGGCCAGTGAGTATTCTTGCTGTACTTTATGCAAGTAATCAGGTTATGAAAATAAATAAGGAAAATAAATATTGGGGCCCCGAAATCACTAAGGTAAAAGGAAAAGTTAAGCTGCCAGCTGCTTAAAGCAAACCTGATTCCCATTCTATTGAAAGTCACCCTTCTGCTCACAGAGATAAATGCACATCTGATTGCCTCCTTTGGACAGGCTATTGAGAAACTCAAAAGAATGCAACAATTTATCTCTTATCTGCCTATGACATGAAAGCCCCCTCCCTGCTTGGAGTTATCCTGTCTTTCCAGATGAACCCATGTTCATCTTACGTATGTTGATCAATGTCTCATGTCTCCCTAAAATGTGTAAAACCAAACTGTGCTCTGACTACCTTGGGCACATCCCCAGAACCACCTGAGGCTGTGTCACTGGCACACATCCTCAACCCTGACAAAATAAACTTTCTAAATTAATATCTTTCTCAGATATTTGGGGCTCACAAGGTCAAGTATAATAAAACTAAAACTTATTTTGCTAATCAGTTGGCTCCACTATGATTTGTCCTTGGTAAAATTGGGGGTCTGGGGAAAAATTGTTTTAAAAGAGAGTTATAGTACACATGTTATAAATTCTGGCATTTTCCATTATTTTTAAGTTTTTATTATTTGTCCACAATTTGGACTAAATCCTCAATTCTTTTCTGGCTACAAGTCTCCAAACTAATGTTTTAAATTTTTTCCCCATTTTTCTCACTTAAAATCACTAGAAATTAATACTCTGTTTTTCTTGAACCATGCAAACTAAAGCTAGATAATTTAACAAAAGCTTTGAGAATAATCACCACAGCAACATGTATGTGTGTGTGTGTGTGTGTGTGTGTGTGTGTATGTACAGCCTTCATGCTTGCCGATATATGGACTACACAGAAAATTCACTTGAAGACCTTTCTGGATTTGAACAACACTCCAGAAAAAAAATCTATTTGTTTATCACTAAAATCTAAAGATATTTCAGAGACTCTAAAGAAAACTGTATATGGAATATTCCAGACATTACCCTTTGTTATTCCTTCTGTTATCATAAAAATGCATCTTATATAAGATATGTTTGCCTGCATCATATATAGAGGCCTAACCCAACTGCAATGCCACTTCCTGAAGTAGGACTCTGGTTTAACCTAATTAAGCTATTCTCAGGTCTAAGAGAATTCAAGAAAATATGGGAATTTAAGAAATATAGTACAACGTATTCAAATTTTATCTTTCTGCTTATTTCAATTTGATTTTCCATTCTTTTGGCTATCTCGATCAAACAACCTCTAACCCAAATTTCTCCAAAGCTATCAACTTGGGTTTTAGTATGTGAAATTTTTTAAAGTTTCAAAACGAGGACCGAAGAATCTTTGCACATATGTTTATCAAGATATTTTACTCCCAAACATATTTCTTTCACGTATTTTGAGATGGCTATTCAGAAAACCAACAAACAGAAGTAGCCCTATTAAGCTACCTTTGGTGGGTGAGATTTGCATCTGTAGAAAATCTGCATTGATTCAGCCAGGCCTTCTCTTACAGGGATTTATAGAAGATTGAGAGTCCAACACCTTTAAAAGTCTGAGACAAATATTTACCATCTATTCTGTTTGAGAGTTGCTACATGTGAGGTGTCATTTACGTAACAAGACTACCTTTGCTAGCCAGGCCTCCTCTTCTCTCCCTTCCATACCTTTTGTGCCACTATAACTTGATTTACCAGCATAACCTGTTTTTGGCCGTGTTCTGCGTCCTAATTTTTTCTATAAACTTAAGATGTTATAAAAGCTTAGGCACCCCATTGTGGGGGTTTGAGGTAATCACTCTGTGGTTCTCTCTTACATGCACATTAATAAATGTGTGTACCTTTTCTTCAATTAATCTTATGTGAGTTGGCTTTTCAGCAAATCTTCCCAGGGCAAATCAAAAGGTTTCCCTTGGCCCCTACAGCACCTCTTTTGAAAATGACTTGGCTATAAATGTGTGTATTTATTTCTAGCTGTCTGTTACACTGGTCTCTGTGTCTGTTTTATGCCGGTTTTGGTTACTGTAGGTTTATATTATATTTTGAAGTCAGGTGATGTGATGCCTCCAGGTTTATTCTTTTTGCTCAGGATTGCTTTGGCTATCTGGGGTCTTTTGTGCTTTCATACAAATTGTAGGTTTATTTTTTCTATTTCTATGAAAAATATTGAAATGTTGATAAAGATTGCATTGAATCTTTAGATTCCTTTGGATAATAGAAGCATTTTCACAACCTTCTTTCAATACATGCACATGGGATATATTTTCTATTTATTGGTGTCTTCTTCAATGTTTTTCATCAGTGTTTTATAGTTTTCAGTATACAGGTCTTCTACTTACTTAGATAAATTTTTTCCTATTTTAGGATTTTCTTTTTTAATAGCTAATGTGAATGAGTTGGTTTTTTTTATTTTTCAGATAATTTGTTGTTAGTGTAAACAAATACGATTGATTTTTGTCCGTTGATTTATATTCTGCAACTTTTCTGAATTTGTTAGGTCTAACTTTTTTTTTGTGAAATCTTTAGGGTTTTCTGTTTATAAGATCATGTCATCTGTAAACTGGAACAATTTTCATTTTTTCTTTCAAATTTCGATGCTTTATATTTCTTGTCTAGTCAACATTGTTCTTCCAGTGCAATGTTGACTAGAATTGGCAAGAGTAAATATCCTTGTGTTGTACCTGATCCTCAAGGAACAACTTTCAACTTTACATCATTGAGAATAATTTTAGCTGTGGGTCTGTCATATGACCTTTATTGTGTTGAGGTACATTCCTACTACACCTAATTGGTTGAGATTTTTTATGATGAAAAGATGTTACTTTTGTTAAATGCTTTACCTGTATCTATTGAGATAATATGGTTTTTGGCTCTCATTCTGTTAATGATATGTATCGTATTTATTCATTTATGTGTGTGGAACCATTTTGGCATCCCATGGATAAATCCTACTTGGTCATAATGGATTATCTTTCTAATGTGTTATTGAATTAAGTTTGCAAGTATTTGTTGTGGATCTTTGCACATATGTTTATCAATATATTGGCTTGTAATTTTCTTTTCTTGTAGTGTCCATGTCTGCCTTTGGCATTAGGCAAATGCTGGCCTCATAGATGCAGTTCGAAAATATTTCCTCTTAAGTTTTTTGGAAGAGTTTTAACAAGGATTGTTGTTAATTCTTTTTTTAAATGTTTGGTAGAATTCTCATGTGAAGCCATTTGGTTCTGGGAATTTCTCTGATGAAAAAGTTTTTATTATTCATTCTCTTTAGTCATTATTAGTCTGTTTTCTGTGTTTTTTTTTATTTGATCTTGGTGATTGCCTATATTTTATTTAAAGCCACTAAAAATTAATATAACTCTTTTACATATTTAAAAAACTGGAGCATATAGTATTCTCAGGTCACATAGCTAATCACCAACAAAGTCAAAAATTAAACTCAAGCTTTCTTAAAGTTTCTCATAAATGGGATATCTATGTCTCAATATCTGAATAAATGAAAAGTTTATGTCATATCTTTAAGTTGGAAAAAGTTTGTTGATTCAAAATTTTTTTCTGTCTTTAGAGGTTACTGAGGTTATTCAATTTCTTTCTAAAACAACCCAGTTATTAGAGAGATCCTGTTCAAATTCCCCAGAGGATACTTCAATCTTTGATCTCTAGCCATTGACTTAATCCTTCTCAGTCAGAATTTCCTCATATGAAAAATACACTTAATAATAATTTATTTGCAGAGTTTTTAAAAGACAAAATGAAATTATACAAATTCAATTTAACTAACACTTGACAGGTAATTGCCATATGCGGGCACTTTATGCAAAGTGCCTTCCTACAACACAATACCCAGCTCATGGTTGCCACTCAAAAATCAACACATTTCATCTCACTTGTGTGTTCAACTTAAAAATACTTTTTATACACCTAAGTTGCAGTCTATTATATTTCCACTTAGAAGAAGACTCTTAATCTATGTAAGATAGAAATGCATCAAAATGTCTATTAATCTAAATGGTTCTTTAGAATTTTGTATCCTTTTGGCAGTTTTATTACATATACACATAATTTTTATGATATGCAAAATGTTAGCCATTGTTTAAGACAGCAGTTTTCTCATTAAATATTTGAGTTGTAGGAGAGTTGAAAATAGAGAACGATGAAGTATAGGTAAAAGGATTTAGATAGTCCTGACATCAACTTGCTGAAAGTACAGTACATGTATTATTGAGCATGGCATGTTTTATAATACCAAAGGGGTTGGATTCCTGTGTAGACATGTCTGCATTAACTGGAAAAGATCTACATCTTCCCAGAGGTTTTAAATCCTTTGAAAAATATTTTTAGCATCAATTCTAAGTTGCTGTAACAAAGTAGAGTGTCTTAAATAGGATAGAAGTGTATTTCTTTCACATAGCAATCTGGCTGGTCTAGGTCAATGGGACAGCTCTGCTCCACAAGGATATCTGGTAACCAGGCTCCTTGCATCTTACTCTCTTTGTTTGCAGTTGTAACCTGGTTGCTGTATGTCTGAATTCCAGCCTACAGAAAAAATGAAAGCAAGTTCAAGGCAAATAATTTAGTTGCAACAAGGGATGCCAAAGTTGTACTTATAACATCCATTCCATTTTTGGGGAAGAACTTAAGTCACGTAAATGCGTATCGCTGCAAGGGAATTATATTCCATCGTGATCACAGAATAGCCAAACGGGACTCAACATGACAAAATTCTTAGTTCTTTTAAGATTTCTTTTGAGACTTAGTATGTTTTAAAAATTTATAAATACTTTTTAGGGTAGAAGACTCTATTAATATGGATATGTAAGTATATACAGTATACAATTGATTATGTTGTTCACATTTATACCTATTTATTAATTTATGACTATCAGTTTCTCACTGAAACTTGGTGCATTCGTTGATTATGAGTGATTTTGTTTTCTCTTTGTTATTCTGTCAATATATGGTCTATTCTATCTCTTTCTGGGAAATATGTTAGTGCATGCAAGTTCATAAATATTATATGTTCTTGTTGAATTGGTTTCCTCTTTATCGCTAGTAATTTTCTGGCCTAAATATTGTTGTCTTATTCATATTACCCCACAAAACTTTCTTTTAGTTAGTACTTACTAAAGTATCTCTCTTTTAAACTGTATACGAATCACCATGTATATAAAGAAAAGGCAGGGCCCTCTTGCCTGAAAAGATATCATTCTGTCTTTTTCTAATTATCATGGTTGAATTTGCTGTGATGGCTGTAGCTGACTTTCACATGTCTTCATTGGCTCTTCCAAGTTATATTGAGATCAAAGCTAGTTTCAGAAATGTATTAGTGATTAAGTAATAACTATTTTTTTACAGTTTTATGTAAGGATAAGAACTTTATGAAATTATAAGGATAACTATAATTATATCTGGAATAACTAATTCTACAGTCACAAATATTTGCGACTTTTTATATGTTGAGAATATTTTGAAAGTCATTGACAAAGATGGTGCTCTCTGATATAAACCATTGTTCAGCCACATGCTCTCTAAATAAACCTTGAAATCTGAATTTTGTTTTCCTAATTCCATCAAAATTGCTCTAAATATGTAAACCATCTAATAGTTAATTTATCAAATTTTACTTAAATTAGATGCAATCTTTCAGAATTTTTTTTCTTTTTCTTTTTCTTTTCTTTCTTTCTTTTTTTTTTTTTTTTTTGTTTGAGACAGATCCTTACTGTGTTGTCCAGGCTGGAATGCAATGGCACAGTCTCAGCTCACTGCAATCTCCACCTCCCAGGCTCAAGTGATTTTCCTGCCTCAGCCTCCAGAGTAGCTGGGATTATAGGCACGTGCCACCACGCCCAGCTAATTTTTGTATTTTTAGTAGAGACAGGGTTTTGCCATGTTGCCCAGGCTGGTCTTGAACTCCTGACTTCAGGTGATCCACCCACCTTGGCCTTCCAAAGTGCTGGGATTATCCTCGTGAGCCACTGCGTCCGACCTCTTTGGGAATTTAAATGCCGTCTTCCTGGAACTTGTATAGTGAATCCTGTTTGCATCCTTAGGTCTTCCTAAAATTAAACAATTTCATGGCTTTAGTAAAACAGCATTGTCCTTATAATTTTCTTATCTGTTAATGGCACATTCTTTCAACTTCTTTGAGCCCTCCTACTCTGTGTCAAATTCTGTACGTGTACAAATTTCTTTTGTACATGTTTATTATTAGTTGTCTATTCACCTCACGGTTTGGCTATCATTCTGAGCAGATGTTGTACAAACTAATATCCAGACATAGCTTTCCTCCAGATTACTAATTCTTGAATGCCAAACTAGGGCCCAACATTTCTACTGACACTTGACACTGAACACAGTCAACACTTCCTTTCTCTTTCTTCCTTTCATTACTCATTTAGACCTATCAATTCTTCATTTGAAGTATGCTCTTTTATTTTGCTGAAACATACATTTTATTGTGTAAATATCTATTCAGACATTCCATGGAAGGCTGGTGGTCAGCGTAATTTAATTAATTTTAAAGGCGGTAGACCATGACTTGAGTTTTTATCATTATCATTAATACTAATTTTCCTTTTCCATGACAAATATGCTTGTAATCACCAGTTCTGTAGCATTTTAGACCAATTAATTAAATAGTGAAAACTAAAATACAGTTATTTAAAAATGTTAGTTAACAATGATTCATTCTGTGGTTACTATTATAGTTACTGAAAATAAACCTGTAGATAAGCACAAAAAATGAAATATGCGTACCTCATTTAATCATAGGGCAACAAGGGTGCTTACCTCTAAGACTTAGTCTCTTTTGAGTTCACACTGCCCATGCTAGAGAGAGCCAGGAAATGACAAAATGCAATTTTTAAAAGGCACATGTATTCTAAATATAAATATTATTACTGTGGGGTAAACGTTAATTACTATTAAGTGTTTTTGAAATGAAGATACTTTGGCGTCTAATATGTAGACTGAAGTCGAGAATAAGTTCTTAAATTGTCTCCTCTCTTTCCTTTGTTAATTTTCTTATAGTAGCCTATGCTTGTTTTCTCTGCAATATCTGTTTTCTATGGTGTTCATTTATGATAAAATTATTAGGAGAGCAGAAGCTGACTGTGTCCTTAACAAGCTGGCTGTTAACTTTTTGAGAGTTTATTTTTGTCTATCCTTACAACATCTGGTTATAAATATGTAACTTATTTAGAGCCTTCCATTTATGTGCATTGTGTCCCCTATTTAAAGGTGAGAACATACGCTTATTAGTTTTATCCATTTGCCAGTGGTATTTAACATATAAAAGCATTTCGCAGTGCTTGAGAAGTATTGCCAGTATGTCAAAAGCTTTAAAAGTTGTTTAATATTTTTTGAGGAAACCAACCTCACCTACTGCATTTTCCCATATTGCCTATTAAATACACCAGCCATCTGGAATCCTTGTTGTGTTCAAGAAATCATTTTAATATAGCGTTACAGTTCAGTTGGTTAATAATCCATTAAGCATCATGGTATTGAAAAAATAATTTCATGAGTTAACTTTTTAGAGAGAAGTAGGCTATATATAAATTTTATCTATTGGCCACCTAGGCCCTAGATTAATCAGAAAATAATTTAAGTAGACTAATAGTTACATATATATATATATACGTAATTCTTATTGAAAGGAAAGGTACCAATAGATATAAAATACAGCATGTCATGGTAAGAAGCACATTTAAGAAAAAATAAAGGATAAATTAGTAATTTAAATCAAGCATTTCAAAAATTTTAGGATTCTGCCAAATTATCTAAGAATGAAGTCATAAATTGAGATTCTTTAAAATCAAATGTATAAATCTTCTGCCTTGCAAATTTGGGTTTAAAAATCTATAAGTTATTTCAGGCATTTAAAAATATTCTTAGCTTTGATTATAAATCAAACCAAAATTGAATACATTAGTAGAACTGGGTTATAATCTGGGCTCTGTTACTAAAAAGCATAATTTTTCTGGATCTCAGTTTCCTTCCTCATTCAGAAAATGAAAGAGTGAATCAGAGGTCATAGAACAGCAGTCTGTGATTTTCTAGTATGTGAATCCAAATGTCTGTCTGCTCAGCAATCATCACTCTCTGTTTATTTATCCTAGATAATAATCCTGATGATATTAAGATTATATCAATGGCCTCTTTGTAAACTAGAATTTTGCTATTTTAAATATTGTGCATACACCCATGTGATCAAGTGAGGCACATTAAGAAACCTCAGTGATAAAAGCAACATTCTGGTTGGCCGAAACTTGACACTTGTCCCATATATATTACTAAGCATTTATACCGGCCCTTTCCCCTCCCTCCCAGTTGTGGCCATATTGGTAGCTTTCTCTGTAAATTTCTAGATCGGCCGTCCTTTACATAGGCTTTAGTCAGGCACTATACAAGAAAAACTCTAGCTAATATAAATGTCCATTTCTCTTTGAGTAAAAATAATCAGTGACCTCTAAAAGCAACAGAATTTTGATAGAGAAGTGGAGGACTTTTCATAGATAAGTGATTCACCCATTAACAATATATCCTTGATATCATTTTCAGATATATGCTTTCTTGAATTTGGCAACTTGCAGATGTTTCAAGGGGATGCCATCAGCAGACTTGTCCTTTTGATATACAGTAGTTCCAGAATGTCCTGCATGTATTATCATATGACTTAATCAAAGTCTGTAAATTTCAGGAAGTGAAGAGTAAATCCATATATTATGACTTTATTGTCACTTTGTTAAATATTGCTGGCTGTGACAATCATTCTATTGTTTGGGGACAGACTAAATGCAGGTGTTGTGATTCAGGAAAATAATTAGTATCCTTATTATCAGTCATTGCAAGTCACCCATAATTTATTCTGACTCACTAAATTTATGTGAGGTGCCCATCAGAATGTAAGCTCTGGACATATTTTGATGTATGTACATTTTCTAGCTCCTGAGTCACCTGTTGAAATAAACTGAAAGTAGGCTTTCTCATATCTACTTTGTTTTATTCTGTAATTATAATTTTCTAAACATTTTAAGGATTTTATATATCAGTCAAGTAGTAAAATATGTCTTAGTCATTGTGAAATAACATAAAATATTTATTTAAAGTTCCCTATATTTGTAAAGGGTGTCCCATTTTGCAAAGCAGTTTTGCTGAATTGATCTGTCCCATTTAGTATTCACAGAAGCCCTCAGAGATGCACTGAAATATTGTTCACATTTTATAAATCAAGATACCAGTGCTCAGAGAGAACAAGTGGCTCAGCTATCATCAACTTCTGCCTGGCAGCGCAACCCCTTTCTGATGTCCATCTCAACACTCTTTCGTTACACTTCCTCCAGCAGTGCATATCAGAAACCATCCACATAAACCAAGAACAGAGAAAGTAGTTCTAAAACGTTAGTGTACATTAAAATCACCCAGGAGCCTTGTTCTAAATGCTTCATTGTTTCCCAGCCCCTATAGATAATGCTTTAAAACATTTCAGATCAGTACTAGAATTGACATTAAATAAATACTTCTGGATATTCCATGGCAAGATGGTAGAACATTACACAATGTCAAATTCTGATTTATAAAAGTGTACCCCAAATCTTTACTGGCTTAAATAATAGCTCATACAATAAAGTATATTATTTGAGTAGAAAAGGAATACTTATCTCAGATAAGTTTTATGCCTATGTGTGTGGTCTTGAGTTTTATATGAAAAACATAAGTCAGATTAATTAACAATAATTTATGCTGTCTCTTGATTCCATTACTTCATAACCTCAAGTAGTAGAGGCAATGCTCTTTCTTGAAGCACATTCTAGAATGCCTGAGATTAAATTGAATGTATCTGAGCCAATAATTTCCATTCTCTTTCCTTTTCTTTCTACTCCTTCCTCACTGTAAATAAGAGATTTACAGTAGGATTTAAAATAAAAAGCATTTTGAAGAGTTCTTAAAATGGAAAATAACAGCATGTTTTTATATCCCTGATGTATACAGTATAAATATTTTAAGGAAATTCTGTTTTATTACTAAGCAATGAAATAGGAGGAAACATAAACATAAAGTGTTAGTTCTCCTTAGCTCTCTCATCACTATTGCTGTATCCACTGTATCCTAGGCTAGAGGTGGGAAGAGAAATGCTAGGAAATGCAAAGTGCATGTGTGTGTGTGTGTGTGTGTGTGTGTGTGTGTGTGTGTGTGTGTGTATAAAACTGCTGCTACCAGAAAATGAAAAACAAATCTCCATTTTATTCAGAATATTGAACCTGTTATTCCTTTGCCTGTGGTAAGTAAAGAAATGACCTGTGTAATATACTCTCTCTGCCCGAATTAAGCAAAGCTCCAAAAACATAAGTGTTAAAAATAAAGGACCTGCAGTGTTCCACTCCCAGCATGAAAAACCAAGGAGCTCCATGGACCTGTTCCCCAGTGAAACTGGTAAAAAATACCTGGAAAACAAAACAAAGCAAAAACAACCATTTAAAATTTCTGGAAATGACCAGAAAGGCATAAAGCAATTGAAGAAATATTTATTCATGAAAATCTACTAAAACTCCGTAAGAAATGTGAGAGCCCATGGTATGTGAACCAACCCTTACACTTGCAGGTCAGCCATCACTCTGATGGGTACATAAGGCCCTCTCTTCTGCCACCTATCAATTAGAGTGCTATGTTCTGAGGAGGTACAGGACATTAGCATTTCTCATCCCACCCAAGCCACCTGTTGCAGAAGCTAAGTTCTAGGTGAATGCAGATTTTCCACTCAGCTCCCACTCAGAAAATAGAGACTGTATCTTAGGCATGGCATTGCTGAGAATATAGGACCCAAATCACCTTGACTGTTGTTCACAGGTGGGGGATTCAGTGCTAAGAGAAACAAGCTTAGAGACCTGGGCTCCCCTCATTCACCAACTGCTCAGCTGCTAAAGTAGGGGTAACTCAGAGAGAAGTATGCCATTGTCTTCTTCTGCAGCACAAGAGAAAAGGCTCAGAGATTTTGCTTTGGGGAAGAAGCAGAACTGAGAGCTCTACATTTCTTCCTAATGGAACTGATTTCTTTTGCGACAGTGTGTGGAGAAGTTCAAGTGTAAGGGCAGTTTGAAAATTAGTGGAAGTTATGGTGAAAGGCCATTGGGAGGACACTGATACTGGAGATATAGGTTAACCTGTAGCCCAGCTAGTTGCCTAGTAACAGGGAAAGAGACAATTAGGAAGCACACACTAGGGGTCTCAAACACTATCTTGGGGAACTAACCCTTCTAAAGTCTGAATTGCATTGGTTAAATCTGTGAAGGAAATTATACATTAGATAAATTAGAAGAAATGAGGAAATTTCTAGAAAGGCACAAACCACTGCTTCAACAGGAAATCAATAACCTGAATACACTTGTTATATAACAAGTAAAGAGATTAAATTAGTAATTTTAATAACTTTCAACCATTAAAGCCCAGGCTTAGATGGCTTGATTTGAAAGTGAAAAGACAAAAGCATGACTACCTGGAGGCAGAGATCACTGGGGGTCGTAGTAGACTTTGTCCACCACAAAGTTTATCACTTTATAGTACTGCTGCTTATGGCATAAGAAGAATACAAGGGACATTGTTAAGTTGGCCTCTGGAATTCATCTCGAGTTCAGTGGGACCTTTCAGTTGCATTTAAGGTTATAACATATATTCGTTTTCTTTATTTGCTTGTATTTTGTTGATTTGTTTTTGGTTTTGCCCTTGATGCTTGAAAAAGCTAATACATAAGAAAAGTCCACGTTTTCTGAGCCTATGTGGATATTTATCTTGATAAACTGTCAAGGAATAACCAGAACAAAGAATCCTCATGATAGCTATGAATTCCTTTAGATGAAAGCTAATGTGGAGAATAGGCATCTGATTATAATTGGATAGTTCCAAAAACAGCACCACAATTATCAATATCATGTACTGCTTCATGTTATTGTTGTATTTAGATTTGCTTCTCATGGATGTTCCTCTTGTATCCTCACCTAAACTATAAGCCAGTCACACCTTTTCTATTTTTTAAAGTACATGGACTAATACCTTAAGTCTACTAGGCCCTCCAATATTTATCAAACATCTTTCTGTGAGTTAGGCCTATAAAATCCCCTTGGTATGTTGTCTTCCAAGGTAGACTTTTTGTAAGTCAGGCTTCTGAGCTCCAGATAATTCTTCATGAGAAATGCTGAAGCTACACTTAAGGAGAACTAAGTGTTCAAAACGCGTTGGTCTGTTTCTTACCCAGAGATGAGCCTCAAATGTATTTTACCTCACTTACTGTCATCTCATTTTATTATTTCTTTTTGTTGTTCCTGGGGCATATTTCATAGCTCACTGAGTTTTGCTATGTATGTCTCTCAAGTGATAAAAAACCTCATCAGAACCATAAAGTATAAAAATATCTAAAATCTAATAATTTGTATATATTTTTATGACCTGGGAACCTTCTAATTTTTAATATGGGCATTTACAACTGTAAATTTCCCTCCAGGATGTCTTTTACTGCATCCGGAAATGTTTGGTATGTTGTATCGTCTTCATTTCCAAGCATCTTTATATATATATATATATATATATATATATATATATATATATATATATGTATGTATACAAAGCTGATACCATGAATTTACCCATCCATCTCAATTTTTGAAGGTGCTATCTGAGGTCAATTTCTGTTGTAAGGCAGAAATGTTGTTTTTTAAAGATTTGCAAAGTTTTTATTTTAAAGTATGACTCCAAATTTAAAGTCTTGTGTACCTATACTGGTTCAAAAATGTCAAGCTAGCAATAAATATAACTTTGTCCTTTTCTGTAACTCGACTTAATTTCTATCTCAAATACATATCTTACTTAGAATAAATTTGCTATAAATCAATTTAAGGTGCCTTCTTTCCCAGTCTTTTGCTCACAAAACAGTATCTAATGGGATAGGAAATGAAGATAGAGTTGGGAATCTTCTCCAATGTAGCATCTTTTCCACGACAATTGATCCATTTTTTAGTAGAATAAGTAGATTTCATGAAGCCAATGTCCCTGCCGTAAAAGTAGAAGGGGCTAGATATATTATAAACACAATTACATATATATATATATATATATATATATGCCATAGAAGCAATGATGGACTTTAATTCTGAAAGAAGTCTTCTGGAATGAGCTGATTATTGCTGGTCATTTCCCTTTCAGTCCTGAAATACTCTTCTGTCTCATTACATGTGACTAGGATACACATGAATAACTCCTGCCAGAGGTGTGGAAGACACTGAGAGGCTACTCTAGACCCTCTGATACAGGTGGAGGGTGTCCAGGTTCTTAGCATTTCAAAGAATTGAACAAAAAGTGCAAAAAAAAGCAGTGAAAGAAAGGCACAGATTTATTGAAATGAAAGTACACTCCACAGAATGGGAGCAGGCTGGAGCAAGCATCTCAAGAGCACTGGTTACAGAATTTTCTGAGGTTTAATCATCAGCAGAGTTTTCCTATTGATTATTTGGCATAGACTCTATGCAAATGAGGATGTTTCCTGACATAGCAAAAGTGTAGTTACAAAGTTATTTACTTGGGCGTAGAAAGTTGGGGTTTTTTCATTTGATTTAGTTCTTTAGTTCTTAAGTTCCCTGCCTCCAGACCCTATTCTTCTGCCTCACCTCTACGTGTAACAACTCAGAGCTATTTTCTGTTTTTTTCAGCCTCAAAGCATGCTTCACCTCGAGGGCAGTATACAGGACTCCCCCCCAACCCCCATTCAGGGATTCCTTAATGATCACACACTTGTGGCGTCTCTTCTTCACTGTCCTCTTGCTTTCCACAGGGAATCTGTTTATACTCTCCAAGTGATAATCCTTTTCCAGTTGTGCACTGTTCTTCAAAATCTATTGCCTATGCCTTGAGTGCTTTTAATTTTTTTTCTAGAATTTAAAATTTTAAAGGCCTTTATTTTCTCTTGTCATATCTTTTCACTAAACAAAAGAGATAGTCTAGTTTTCTGAATGCAGTAAAGAGACATGAGCTATAAGAAAATATGTAACTATTCTAAGTATACATCTTAACAGACAACTATTAAAAAGTTCATTTTATTTGTGTAAATAGACTACTTTTAAAACTTTTATTCATGGGCAAGATTTTATATTTGAACTCCAAGTTAAATGCCCCTATAACTTTATGTCAAACAATTATCCAGTGTGTAATTACACATTTGTAAAAACGTGTAAAATAACTCTGCGTATAGAGAGATGATTGATAGATTATCATAGATAGATAGATAGGTAGATAGATAGATAGATAGATGATAGATAGATAGATAGATAGATAGATAGCTCTAAATAGTTGATTCTTTTTTTTCAAGTGGTTATATCACCTTATTTCCCCTAGTATTTGTGTGTTAATCTTAAAGGAGAAATGCACGTAGAAGTCAGGACAGAATTGAAATGTTGGCTCCTGCATTAGGACTGGACATGGAGAAGCCACTCTTCATGATATCAGCACAACTTGGCAGTTAGGAAAGATAACCCTGAGGAGCTATCCAAGTATCTCTTGACTTACAGATTTCTGGGCTGGGATGCTGCATGCCTTTTACTTAGTCCTTCTGGAAGATTGGGGCCACATGCCATAAGGTAGTAAAGTAGTATATAGTATCTAGGGATATTAGCTATTAATGAAAATGTATGTAACCTAAGTAGAAGTATCTAGGGATACTAGATCTAGTAGTATCTAAAGTAGTAGTAGTATCAAGGGATACTAGATATCAATGCAAATGTATTTACCCGAGTATCTCATTGACTTAACAGAACCTAGGGCTGGGATGTATGGTGCCTTTTACTATGTTATCCGTGCAAATAGGAGTACAGTGAAGAAAAGACTACCAGTTGTGTACCAAAATTTGTTTTCTTTCTGTCCTGGAAAAATAGACAGACTGCATTCTAGAACCTCTTTTATTTTCAAGAACTAGATGCTAGTCAAGAGAATGTTACCAAAGTTACAATGGTCATTTCTGGGTGTGTCCCCCAAAAATGTTCCTCAATATATTTCTCAATGCTATGCCCCTTTTCCAGACAACCACCAACTGGGAAGAAGATGATCCCCAAGGCAACTTTGAAGCCATGTATTGAAGAGCCACAGAGCTTCAGGTACCCTAGACACCAGAATAATTTTGTTAAACAGATACCTCCCACTAACAAGGTACATGAACTAGTCTTTTGCAAGAACACAACTACACAACTGCACTTTTATTGTATCTGTGCCTTTACATTTTCAAGTCTTCTTAATCCTACTTCTAGCATTCCTCTAACTGATTTAAGTGGAAGGAGTGATGGTAAAATGATCAGAAAAATCTGTACTCTCAGCCCAGGTTTACCATTGTCTGCCTCTGCATGGTGATGAACAGCACACATTACCCCTTAGGGTGGGAATTTTATTATTATATAATGAAGGTAATAGACCAATAATCTAGAACCTTCCTTGTCATTTCTACATTGTAGATGAGATATTTTATTAAATTGTGACAACAAGCCATCTTTGTATTCTAATGCAAGGAGAGTACAGTATTTGATATTTGTCATCAGTCAGCAGCTATATGTCCTTTTTTTAATGACCTTATAGGGATATCAGCTTCGACTCTTTTTTTGAATTTCAAGCAACTGCCTGGTATACAAGTTCACTCACTTGCTGCACTGGCTCTTTTTCTTTCTTTCTTTCTTTCTTTCTTCTTTCTTTCTTTCTTTCTTTTTCTTTCTCTTTCTTTCTTTTTTATTTCTTTCTTTCTCTTTATTTCTCTCTCATTCTCCCTCCCTCCCTTCCTTCTTTCTTTCTTTCTTTCTTTCTTTTTCTTTCTTTCTTTCATCTTGCTCTATAGTCCAGGCTGGAGTGCAGTGGTGTGATGTTGGCTCACTGCAAACTCCACCTCCTAGGTTCAAGTGTTTCTCCTGCCTCAGTCTCCCAGGTAGTTAGTACTACAGGTGTGTGCCACCATGCCTGGCTAATTTTTGTATTTTTAGTAGAGATGGGGTTTCACCGTGTTAGCCAACATGGTCTCCTGACCTTGTGATCTGCCTGCCTGGTCCCCTCAAAGTGCTGGGAATACAGGCATGAGCTACTACACCTGACTAGATAGATAGATAGATAGATAGATAGATAGATAGATAGATAGATATAGATTGAGATAGAGAAAGAGATAGATGTGTATATATCATTTATATATATATGTACATTTACATAGATTTGCTTTCAAATAAATAAGATTTATTCAAAGCATAACAAGAAGTTGTTACCATATTAAAGTTATTGCTTCCATCTGCACTGTTTATTACAATAAGGAAAAATGTGCTTTTAAACAAAATGTTTGTGTGCCTGGCCTCTGTTAAAAGGGAATTTTATTTCTTTTAAAAGTTTGAGTGAAAATGATTTTACCACTTTAGAGTTATGTGAGGATCGCAGAATAATTGCTTTTCCTAAGGGAAAAAAAAATTGCTCATATCTTCTCTCCCTTATCTTACAAAAAAATCAGAAAGACATAATGCCACTCTTTGAAATAGGTTTTCTCTATGTGTTATAAATAACTGCAATGGGTAGAAAAATGCATGCAGAGCTGGGTTGACCCAACGTTAGCTTTCTTCCTGTTCTCTGGGAAGACTTTCAAGGGTTTATGTTACTTTTGACACTTATGCACTTGACACGGTCTCAATATAATCCTTTCCACTTAGAACATCAATCAAATGAATACTCTTAAGTAATTAGCATTGTTTTGAATATAGTAAATATTTTAAGTATACAATTGTTCTTTAAAATAATCCTTGCTATAAAATAGAAAAGCTAACATATACACATTTTATAAATTGTGATGTGTCCTTGATTAAAAAGCAAAGAAACCAAAACACTGCAAATATAGAAGAGGAACTGATGACTTTTATTCAAAGCACACAAAGTTGACTGCTCAATGAGGTAGCATTACTGGTAAAGGAACTTTACTGCCTACACTTTTCCATTACTTTCATTTTTCAGAATTACTACATTTTTCTCTTCATATGCAATTTTGGACAGCTCACTAAGGACAATTGGTCATTTTTTACTGTGTAAGTCATTCAATCTTATAGCATTCAGAAATACTTTTAACTCTCTTCCATTTGTTTAGCTGAAAAATACAAAGTTTGCAGAACTACTGAAATCTGAAGAATAAAATAATACTGAGTATAGGTAATAGAATAAATTACTCTGGTTCCCTGTATAGTGTTAACTATTTCAACCAATAGAAGCAGGGAAATCACTTTCTTATATTTACTCAGATCAGATGTGACAAAATATGTAGATAACATACATTTTTTACTCCAAAAAAAGACAAAGTAAGCAAATGTCTACAAATCTTTGGTCAGTATTTGTTTCTTTAATAAAAATTGGGAAAATGAGTCATCCTTCCAAATAGTTGTTGTTATTCTCTTACATCAGTCCAATTAAAATTTATTACAAATAATTTGTATAATTCAGGTCAAATTTCACATTTTTTTACTTCTTAATCTCTTTTTTGAGTATTATTTAAATAAAACATATATCAACTTCAGAGAAAAAATCAGTCCTGTCAATTTATCACTTGCTGTAGTCTCGAAGATAATATTCACATTGCCCAATATTATGGCAGAGGGAGAAAATGAAAAGAATACTTGAAAGCACAGTAATATTTATAAACTAAAAATTCATCCAGATGCTTTTGTGCATTCAATTTTTTGTATATAATATATATGAAGAGGATAGTAAGGGCATTAAATCCTTCTGTGGATAGAGAATGGCTACAGCTGTACTAGAAAAAGAATAGAAGAAATCAATGAACAAATTTTTAAATTATCTTGGCTGGGGGAAAAGCCTGTCTTTAACTGTCAGAGCTACTGTCACCAGATTGAGGGGTAGCAATAAGTTGAGGCATCATGTTACTTCCTACTAGTTTATAAATTATTAGTTAAGCTGCTTTAAAGAAAGATTTGCTGGATTCGTTTTATGGGATGACAATTTATTTTTACTAACTCCATCAAACAGAATATTTCCCCTTCATTCTGCACTTCGTAGGTCTCCACCAACTCCATAAGAGAAAGCAAATGGAAATCATTCCTTCCTAAAAAGTCTAGAGGTCACATTACCATCAGTCACAGACATGTGGCAAATGTTCCCAGAGTAGGAGGAATTAAACAAGATGAGAAAGTGCATGGCTTTGGGCTCTCAACTAGATAATTTGCAAGTTTCACAGCAAAGTAACTTAAAATGATTTTCACCAACACTTTTAAATGCATCATGTGACTTTTGCAAGCTACATACTTTTGTATATTTTTGTTCCAGTATAAATATTAGTATTTAATTTTAAACTAGATTTTTAATTATAAGAGCAATATACAAACTTGCCAACAAAATCAAATAGTTTAGAAATATAACACTGAAAATCTGTATTTCTATCTCTATGATTAACAGTTTCTCTTCCCAAAGATAATGGCTGTCATTAGGCTCTTTTTTTTTTTTTTTGTATCTTTACCAAAACATATTTATGTAAATACAGACATGTGGGTTGCATTTGCATGAATAATTTTAGATTAAAACAACCGTGCTCTGTGTACTCCGATGAATCTTGCTTTTATTGGTTATACTTTAAGAATAACTTGTACCTACAGTTATTTATTTATTTGAAATGGAGTTTTGTTTTAGTTGCCCAGGCTGGAGTACAATGGCAGAGGCTCTGCTCACCGTAACCTCCGCCTTCTGGGTTCAAGTGATTCTCCTGCCTCAGCCTCTTGAGTAGCTGGAATTACAAGCATGTGCCTCCCAGAGTGCTGGGATAACAGACGTGAACCACCATGCCCAGCCCCTGCAGTTACTTTCAAATGAATCTCTCTCTCTGTGTACATACAAATACATATATATAAGTACGTAAATGTTTAGTAAAAGTTCTCTAAAAGCTCATAAATGGATAACATAAAATGTCCAGACTTCAGTTAACTTTGTTTTTCATCTTTTTCAACTACAGGGTGCACAACGTTTATGTTGCTTTTATAATTAAAAATTCATAAAATACTGGGTAGATAATAGATTTTAAAATCAGAAGACATGTTTAGAGTCTGGCCTCAACACTATATGCCTGACTTTGGGTAAATCATATAACTTTTTTTTAATATTCTCATAACCTCTCTCTCTTTTTATGCTTATTTAATAATATCCTGTTTCTAAGTACAAACCCAAATACGAATTCCTCAATAAATGGTTAATGAGGTCCATAATCCCTCTTCTTTATCTATTCTCCTCTAGTACTTAAAGATATACCCTATAGGCTGGGTGCAGTTGCTTACACCTGTAATCCCAACACTTTGGGAGGCCAAGGCAGGCAGATCACCTGAGGTCGGGTTTCAAGACCAGCCTGGCCAACATGTTGAAATCTCATCTCTACTAAAAATACAAAATTAGCCAGGCGTGGTGGCACATGCCTGTAATTCCAGCTACTCAGGAGGCTGAGGCAGTAGAATTGCTTGAACCCAAGAGGCAGAGGTTG
>PVKP010031887.1:0-26522 GCA_004027715.1 Plecturocebus donacophilus | reverse complement strand
CGCGCCGGGCGCCGGCAAAAGAGCCGCGCGGGCCAAAAGAGTCGCGCTGGCGACCTGTGTGGCTTCTCTGCCGGGAGTCTCGGAGTCTGTGGGCAACAAAAATTCGTCGGAAAGTGCGGCATCCACTCGTTCTCTGCACTTTCACTGGGAGCTACATTCCTGAGCTGTTGCTAGTCGGCCATCTTGGATCTCTCCCTAAAAAGCCTTCTTAATCACATAAAGGCTGCTTCCTTGATTTCAGTATTATATTTCTGTTACGCTTGTTCTGAAATCATCAGTAACAGGCAAATCAATACTAAATGTTTCTAGTCAGATGACATATAGCAATATAAATTAATGCCAATCCAAGTTCATGAACAGTGTTAGGAGGTTCTATTATACACTCCATCACCCATTTTCCTGAGGAATTATTCTAAAGCTTTAATGTCCTCCTCAGGGTGCCCACTACATAATTTACAAGGTTCAGCGTAAAATGAAAATACAGTGCCTCTTGTTCAAAAAGGAGGAAAAAAGTATGTTTTTCCTTCTACAGTCTCTGTCTAAACATGATGTTCTTTTTTTATTTTGTATTTTTAATAGACAAATAGAATTGCATATATTTATGTTGGAAAACATGCTATATACACATTGTGGAATGGCTAAATTAGGCTAACACATTTATTACTTCACATGCTTGGTTTTTTGTGTGTATTGGGAACATTTAAAATCCACTCTTAGTGACTTTCTAGTAAGTGATACCCTGTTATTAACTACATTTATCATGTTATACAATAGGTCTTCTGAACTTATTCCCCTTGAGTAACTGAAATGCTGTATCTTTCGACCAACATCTCTCCAATCCCTCCACTCTCAGCTGGCAACCACCATTTACTTTCGGCTTCCATTAATCTGAATTTCTTAATTCAACATATATACAAGATCATGAAATGTTTGTGTTTCTGTGACCAGCTTATTTCACTTACAGTAATGTCCTCCAGTTTCATAGATGAGTTCACAACATAGATGAATGCGAACACCTTCTCAAGATATTGATTTCATTTCATTTTAATATATACCCAGAGCTAGTATTTTGAAAAAAAGTTCTGTTTTTAATTTGAGGAACTTTCATACTGTTTTCCATAATGACTGTACCAATGTACCTCTCCACAAGCACTGTGCAAGCATTTCCTTTTCTCCACATTTTTGCGAACATTTGTTATGAGGCCTAAGTTCTGATTTTCTCTTATCTTGCCAAAATATCTAAGGGGTTTGGGGAGTCATGCCTTAAAAACCATAAATTCTCATCAGATGGATTTTATTTAACCCTATATATTGTAACCTACTTTCCAATCTGAGTCTGGTATGATATTATGTGACAAAAAAGAAACTCAAAATATTTTACCCTATAACATGTTTCTTTGCCATATTTTGAAATGGCCCTTCAAAGCCATCATTTGTGGGGAAAATTTGTATCTATAAAGAATCTCTATTAACACAGCTAGATCTTTTTCTTACAGGCCCTCACAATCCTGAAGAGATTAACTGAGAGTCTAGCACCTTTTAAAGGTCTGAATAGAAAACTTTTGTCATCTATTGTCTCTAAGAGCAGCCACTATGAGACTTCAAAAGAACCACGGTCTTCACAGTCTATCTTAACCTGAACATTTCCTTTCTATTAATCCCAGGTCCTTAGATAAACTCAACCAATTGTCAATTGGAAAATGTTTAAGTTTACCTATAGCCTGGAAGGCTGCCCCCAAATTTGAATTGTCTCACCTTTCTGGACCAAGCCTATGTATTTCTTAAATGTATTTGATTGATGTTTCATGCCTCCCTAAAATGTATAAAACCAAGCTGTACCCCAACCATCTTGTGCACATGTTCTCATGACATCCTGAGGATGGTGTCATGGGCCATGGTCAGTTATATTTTGCTTAGAATAAATCTCTTCAAATATTTTATAGAGTTTAATTTTTTGTCGAAAGTTATGTTTTGTCACCTTTTGATAATAGCCATTCTAACTGGAATTAGGTGATATCGCATTGTTGTTTTAATTGGAATTACCCTGATAATTAATGATGTTGAACATTTCTTCATATATACATTCTGATTATCTGTATGTCTTCTTTAAAGAAAAGTCTACTCAATTTCTTCACTTATTTTTAACTGAGCTGTTTGTTTTCTTGCTATTGAGTAGTTTGAGTTCATTATGTATTTTGGATAGTAAACCCTTATCAGATGTTTGGTTTGCCAGTATTTTCTCCTATCCCATAGGTTTTCTCTTTACTCTGTTGATTGTTTCATCTGCTGTGCAGAAGATTTCCAGTTTAATGCAATCTCATTTATCTATTTTAAATTTTGTTGACTATGCTTTTGATCTCAAAATCTATTAGAAAGCTATAGTAATTGAAAGAGTGTGGCACAAAAAGAGACATATAGACCAGTGGAACAAAACAGAGAAGACAAAAAAATAAATTCACACATTTAAGGTCAATTGATCTTTCACCAAGGCATCAAGAACACACAATGAGGAGAGAACAATCTCTTCAATAGATGATATTGGGAAAATTGGATATCCACATGCACAAGAATGAAAATGGACCCTTATTTTACACCATATACAAAAATCAAGTCAAATGGATTAAAGGCTTAAACTAAAAACTGAAGCTTTAAAATTATTAGAAGGAAGCATAAGGAAAAATTCTTTACATTGGTCTTAACAAAGACATTTTTTGATATAGTGCTTTTTTAATTACAGTATAAAATTGTATTCCTTCAGGCGTAGAGATACTCATGAGAGAAATGCAGAAACTCACAATTAGGGCCTTGCCCCATGATTTAGTAAAAGGAACATGCACACTTGACTCTGACCTTCATCATGTCCATGCCCAAGCCTCTTTCAGGGATGGAGGATGGCAGCAGAAACTGTGTAGGGGAAGATGAATGGCAGCAAAAAATCAATCCTGAAGAAGCAGGGAGGCAGTAGCTGGTGAAATGTTCCCTAGGTGTGAGAAGTTTTCCATTACTGTCCCTGTGAATAAACTTTCTACCCCTATCTCTCTATCTACCTCCTCTTTAAGGTCAATAACTCTTAGATTTGCCCATTTGAGGCTGTTTTTAGAATTAACAGGTGAACTTCATTTTTTTAATTATTTTTTGTCTCCTCGGTTGATTTTCAAATAGTCTGCTTTGAAGCTCACTAATTGATTTTTTTCTGTTTGATCAGTTCTGCTATTAATCTGATGCATCCATAAGTATAACAGTTGCATTATTTAACTCCAGAATTTCTGCTTCTTTTTAACTATTTTAATATATTTGTTAATTTTATCCAGTAGAATTCTGAATTCATTTTCTGTGTCATCTTGAATTTCTTTGAGTTTCCTTGTCATAGATTTTTTTGATTTATCTATCCGAAATGTCACATATCCATTTCTCCATGATTGAAGAAACAGATAATGAAGATTAGAGCTGAAATAAATGCAATTAAAACAAAAAATACAAGAGATCAACAAAGCAAAAAGTTGAGTTTTTAAAAATTTATTTACAGTATTGTTTCCAAATTTGTTCCTTTAAATTTTTTCCTGTTTGGGTATAGTAGGAATATACATACACTTTAATTTTATGCAAAGGCAATATTTAATTGGGGAGCAATTACTGTGCATATGCATAGAACAATGCAAAATAGATTATTTGAATACATGAAAATTAAAACGTTTGAACAAACACAATTATATCTATTCAAATCTATTCTAACAAATTTATTTTATCTTTTATTCAATGGTTAGGGTTTTTTTATTGCTAATTGTACTCATAAAAATGTATATGCTGCTATGTATTCAATATATTGTCATATAAATTTTCCATTTTTTAATTTTTCTCTATTAAAAATAAATTTGAGTGCTGAAGAAAACAACATATTAATTGTTGAGAGTTTGGAAAGATTTTTAAAAGGTTGAGGCCCCTATCACTAAAACTCTGTCAATGTATACAAATAATGATTATAATAAAGCAAGGTAATAGTGTTCTCCATGTTTAATTGACTACGTTACTTTACACTTTTAAATGTTTCTATGTGTTTCTATAAAATTCATACCTGTATTGTTTTGTGTTATTCTTTCCAACTTTTAGTTTCAAGGAATACATATACAGGTTCGTTACATGGGTAAATTGCATCACTTAGTGGTTTGGCATACAGATATTTTGTTACCCAGGTAATCAGCATAATTCCTCACCCTCCTCCCACACTTTCCCCTCAAAGATGTCCCGGCATCTATTGTTCTCTTTTTTTTCTTTTCAATTATATATATAATTGCACTTTAGGTTCTGGGGTACATGTGCAGAACCTGCAGGATTGTTGCATAGGTACATACATGACAATGTGGTTTGCTGCCTCCATCTCCTTGTCACCTGTATCTGGCATTTCTTCCCATGTTATCCCTCCTCAACCTCCCTACCCCCGTCCCTCCCCTATTCCCCCACAACAGACCCCAGTGTGTGATGCTCCCCTCCCTGTGTCCATGTGTTTTCATTGTTCGATACCCGCCTATGAGTAAAAACAAACAGTGTTTAATTTTCTGTTTTTGTGTCAGTTTGCTGAGAATGATGGTTTCCAGATTCATCCATGTCCCCACAAAGGACAGGAACTCATCGTTGTTTTTTTTTTGTGGCTGCATAGTATTCCATGGTGTCTATGTGCCAGATTTTCCTTGTCCAGTCTATTGTTCTCTTTCTTGTGTGCATGGTACTCAATGTTTAGCTCCCAATTATAAGTGAGAACGGGTGGTATTTGGTTTTCTATTTCTGCAATAATTCACTTAGGATTGTGCCTCTGGTTCCACCTATGCTGCCATAAAGGACATGATATCATTTTTTTAGCTGCATAGTATTCTATGGTGTATATGTACCACATTTTCCTTATCCTATCTACCATTGATGGGCATCGATGTTAATCATATGTCTTTACAGTTGTGAATAGTGCTGCAATGAACGTACATGTGCATGTATCTTTATGGTAGAATAATTTATATTTCTTTGGGTATATGCCCAGGGATGGGATTGCTGGGTCAAATGGTAGTTCTACTTTAAGTTCATTGAGAAATCTCTAGAATGTTTTCCATAATGGCTGGACTAATTTACATTCACTCCAGCCATTTATAAGTGTTCCTTTTGTTGCAATTGCTTTTGGTGTCTTTGTCACGAAGTCTTTATCTGGACCAATGTCCAAAATAGTATTTTTTAGATTTTCTTCCAAGGTCTTTATATTTAGGTTTTATATTTAAGTCTTTAATCCATCTTGAGTTGATTTTTGTATTTGGTGAAAGGTGGGGGTCCGGTTTCTCATGCTCAAGCAATCCTCCTGCCTCAGCCTCCACTTAGCTGGGACTACAGGCACATGTCACTATGCCTGGCTAATTTTTGTATTTCGTTGCTTGTTTTTGTTGGCCTTGTCAACAGATGGTTGTAGGTATGAAGCTTTAATTCTGTGTGTTCTAAGCTATTCCATTGCTCTATGTGTCTGCTCTTATACCAGTGTTATGCTGTTTGAGGTGCTGTAATCTTGTAGTATTGTTTGAAGTTGAGTATTACGATGCCTCCGGCTTTACTCTTTTGGCCTAGGATTGCTTTGACTATTTGGGCTTTTTTGGGGATTCAAATAAATTAAATATTTTTTGTAATTCTGTTGAAAAATGTCATTGTAGTTTCATAGGGATAGCATTAAATATTAAATCTGCAAATAGCTTTGGGCAGTATGACCGCTTTAGAAAATTTGACTTTTCCTATCCAGGGACATGAATTGTTTTTTTCATTTGTTTGTGTTGTCTCTGATTTCTTTCAGCAGTGTTTTGTGATTCTTATGGTAGATATATTTTACCTCCCTGGTTTGCTGTATTCCTAGATATTTCATTCTTTTTGTGGCTATTGTGAATGAGATTGTGTTCTTTATTTGATTCTCCGCTTGAATGGTTTTGTTGTATAGAAATACTACTGATATCTGTACATTGATTTTGTATCCTGAAATTTTGCTGAGATTGTTTATCAGGTCCAGAAGTCTTTGGGCAGAACCTATAGAGTTTTCCAGGTATAGAATCACATTATCTGCAAACAGGGATAGTTTGACTTCCTCTCTTCCTATTTGGATGCCTTTTATTTCTTTCTCTTACCTGACTGGTCTGGCTAGGACTCCTGGTACTATGTTGAATAGAACTGGTGAGAGTGGGCATCCTTGTCTTGTTCCAATTGTGAAGGGGAATGCTTCCAGCTTTTGCCCATTCAATATGATGGTGGCTGTGGGTTTCTCATAGATGGCTCTTATTATATTGAGGTACGTACTGTTGATGCAGTTTTCTTTTTCCAGGAAACACATATCCATGTGTAAGTCTATATAGGATCATTAAAAACAAGAGTGCAAAAAGAAATTTTTGTTATTGTTGTTTATTTATTTATTTTATTTAACTTTTATTTTAACTTCAGGGGTACATGTGTAGGTTTGTTACATAGGTAAACTTGTGTCATAGGTGTTGGTTGTAAAGGTTAATTCATCACCCAGGTATTAAGCCCAGTACCCAATAGTTGTTTTCATGATCCTCTTCCTCCTCCCACCTTCCACCCTCTGATAGGCCCCATTGTATGTTGTTCCCTTTATGTTTCCATGTGTTCTCATCATTTAGTTCCCACTTATAGGTGAGAACATGAGGTATTTTCTTTTCTGTTCCTGTACTAGTTTGCTAAGTATAATGGCTTCCAGCTCCATCCATGTTCCTGCAAAAGATACGATTTCATTTTTTATGGCTGTATAATATTCCATGGTGTATATGTACTGAGTTTTCTTTATCCAGTCTGTCATTGATGAGCATTTAGGTCGATTCCATGTCTTTGCTATTGTGAACAGTACTGCAATGAACATATGCATGCATGTGTTTTTATGAGAGGATGGTTTATATTCCTTCAGTAATATAATCTCAGTAATGGGATTGCTGGGTAGAATGGTATTTCTGTTTTTAGATTTTTGAGAAATTGCCACACTGTCTTCCACAATAGCTGAACTAATTTACACTCCCAACAGTGTATAAGCATTTCTATTTCTCCACAACCTCAGCAGCATGTTATTTTTGACTTTTTAATAATAGCCATTCTGACTGGTGTGAGATGGTATCTCATTGTGGTGTTGATTTTCATTTCTCTAATGATCAGTGATGTTCAGCTTTTCTTATATGTTTGTTGGCCACAGGTATATCTTCTTTTGAAAAGTCTCTGTTCACATCCTGTGCTCACTTTGTATTAGGGTTGTTCATTTTTCTCTTGTAAATTTGTTTAAATTTCTTGTAGATGCTGGATATTATAACTTTCTCAGATGCATAGTTTACAAAATTTTTCTCCCATTCTGTAGGTTAACTGTTCACTCTGTTGATTGTTTCTGACCCCACAGTCATACAAAGAACCGTCAGAGAATATTATGAACACCTCTGTACACATAAACTAGAACATCTAAAACAAATGGATAAATTCCTGGACCAGAAAGAAATTGAATCCCTGGGTTGGTTCCAAGTCTCCTATTGTAAGCAGTGCCACAATGAACATTCATGTACATGTGTCCTTATAATAGAATGATTTATAATCCTTTGGATATATACCCAGTAATGGGATTACTGGGTCAAATGCCCATTGATGATAGACTGGACAGGGAAAATGTGGCACATATACACCATGGAATACTATGCAGCCATAAAAAATGATGAGTTCGTGTCCTTTGTAGGGACATGGATGAACCTGGAAACCATCATTCTCAGCAAACTGACACAAGAACAGAAAATCAAACACCGCATGTTCTCACTCATAGGTGGGTGTTGAACAATGAGAACACATGGACACAGGGAGGGGAGCATCACACATTGAGGTCTGTAGAGGGGAACTAGGGGAGGGACAGTGGGGTTGGGGAGTTGGGGAGAGATAGCATGGGGAGAAATGCTAGATATAGTTGACGAGGAGGAAGGCGGAAAACCACATTGCCATGTATGTACCTATGCAACAATCTAGCATGTTCTTCACATGTACACCAAAACCTAAAATGCAGTAAAATATGTATTTAAAAAAAAAGCAATTGAATCCCTGAACAAACCGGTAATGACCTCTGAAATTGGATTAGTAATAAATAGTCTACCAACCAAAAAAAAAGCCCAGGACAAGATGTATTCATGGCTGAATTCTACCAAATGTACAAAGAAGAACTGATACCATTCTTGCCGAAACTATTTCAAAGAATTGAGGAGGGGGGATCCTCTCTAACTTATTCTATTGGGTCAGCATCATCCTAATACCAAAATCTGAAAGAGATGCAACAACAGTAACATAAAACTTCAGGCTGATACCCTTGATGAACGTCAATGCAAAAATCCTCAACAAAATATTGACAAATCAAATCCAGCAGCACATCAAAAAAGTAATCCACTATGATCAAATAGGTTTTATCCCTTGGATGTGAGTTTAGTTCAACATATGCAAATCAATAAATATTGAGAATTTTTTAACATGAAATATTGAATTTCATTGAAAGCCTTTTCTGTATCAACTGAGAAAATGATGTGGTTTTTATATTTAGTTCTATTTATATGGTAAATCACATTTATTGATTTTTATATGTTGAACCAAACTTGCATCCCAAGAATAAAGCCTACTTGATCATCATGGATTAATTGTACATTTAAAAAATACTAGAAGAGTATAATTCCATTGCTTGTAACACAAAGGACAAATGCATGAGGTATGTGGGTTGTTTTCTATCTTTTTCTATCATAAATAATGTTGAAATAGACATCCTTTCACAAATGTAGTTGATCACATGTGCCAGCATAAACTTAAACTACTAGAATTGAAATGACTAAGAGAAAGATTATATACATTATTACCAAGTTGTTCTTCATAAGACTTGCACTGATTTATCTTCCTTTGCTTGTGTGTAAGAATAGCTATTTCCCCAAATTTTACAAATAAATAAGCTACTGATACATTCATCTCAGCCAATTTGATAGGCAAAACTTTATATTGTAGCTTAATTTTATATTTCTCTTAGGAGTAAAGATTCAATTTTTTATTGCTATTGCCAACATATATCCTCTCTGCATATTACCATCCTCAATATATCAAAGTTTCTATCACAATTTTAAACACAGTATTAAAGTATAATAGATTTCAAGAAACTGAATATATCATAAGTGTACAGCTCAATATTTTTTAGTAAACTCAACATTTTCATGAATCTAGCATTCAGATCAGTAATCATAACATCACCAGTGTCCCAGAAGCACTATTCATGCTCTCTCTCTGTCTCTGCACAAGGGTATTACCATTCTGACCTCTAACATAATACTTTTTGTACTTTATATAAATGGTATCATAAATTATATACTCTTTCGTAACTGGCTTCCTTTACTCAACATCATGTTTGCAAACTTCAGTCATGTTTTATGTAGATATTGCCAAACGCCTTTACAAAACAGTTGTGCAAATTTATACTTCAATCAGAAGAACATGAGTTTCAGTTGCTACAAATTCTTGACAACACTGTTTTTCTATCTTTTTCTTTTTACTCATTTGGTGGGTGGGTATATGTGTGTGTGTGTATGTGTGTGTGTGTTTGTGTGTGTGTGTGTATCCCTTTATAAACAGATAATAGCCAAATATACACACCATTCATCAGCTTAGGTTTTGAGGGGGCACTTACGTATTTGTTTTACTTAACAATTTATACAAAACGTTGTCCTATTTGTAAAAATTACATCACATTGCCTTTTAGTTTGCATTTTTCTAATGGCTGGTAAACTCGGAGCATTTTTCATATATTTATTGATTTGTATTTCCATTTCTTATCTACCTTTTACTTATTTATTTGTAAAACCTTTTTGTGTGTTAACAAAAATTAGCCTTTTGACTGCCATAAGTTTAATATTTTACATATATGTATATATATATAATTGCATTTTAGGTTCTGGGGTACATGTGCAGAACATGCAGGATTGTTGCATAGGTACATACATGGCAATGTGGCTTGCTACCTCCATCCACATCACCTATATCTGGCAATTCTCCCCATGTTATCCCTCCCGAACTCCCTATCCCACACTGTCCCTCCCCTAGTCCCCCACCACAGACCTCAGTGTGTGATGCTCCCCTCCCTGCGTCCATGTGTTCTCATTGTTCAACACCCGCCTATGAGTGAGAACATGCAGTACTTGATTCTCTGTTCCAGTGTCAGTTTGCTTAGAATGATGGTTTCCAGGTTCATCCATGTCCCTACAAATGACACGAACTCATCATTTTTTATGGCTGCATAGTATTCCATGGTGTATATCTGCAACATTTTCCCTGTCCAGTCTATCATCAATGGGAATTTAGGTTGGTTCCAAGTCTTGCTATTGTAAACAATGCTGCAATGAACATAAATGTGCATGTATCTTTATAATACAATGACGTATAATCCTTTGGATATATACCCAGTAATAGGATTGCTGGGTCAAATGGAATTTCTATTTCTAGGTCCTTGAGGAATCGTCATGCTGTCTTCCACAATGGTTGAACTAATTTACACTCCCACCAACAGTGTAAAAGTGTTCCTATTTCTCCACATCCTCTCCAGAGTCTGTTGTCTCCAGATTTTTTACTGATTGCCATTCTAACTGGCATGAGACCATATCTCAATGTAGTTTTGATTTGCATTTCTCTAATGACCAGGGATGATGAGCATGTTTTCATGTTTGTTGGCCTCATATATGTCTTCTTTTGAAAAGTGCCTGCTTCACCCACTTTTGAATGCGTTTGTTTGTTTGTTTCTTGTAAATTTGTTTTAGTTCTTTGTAGATTTTGGATATAAGTCCTTTGTCAGATGGGTAGATTGAAAAAACTTTTTCCCATTCTGTTGGTTGCCGATTCACTCTAATGATTGTTTCTTTTGCTGAACGGAAGCTCTGGAGTTTAATGAGATCCCATTTGTCTGTTTTGGCTTTTGTTGCCAATGCTTTTGCTGTTTCAGTCATGAAGTCCTTGCCTATGTCTATGTCCTGAATGGTTTTGCATAGGTTTTCTTCTAAGGTTTTTATGGTGTTAGGTCTTATGTTTAAGTCTTTAATCCATCTGGAGTTAATGCTAATGTAAGGCGTCAGGGAGGGGTCCAGTTTCTGCTTTCTGCACTTGGCTAGCCAGTTTTCCCAACACCATTTACTAAACAGGGAATCCTTTCCCCATTGCTTTTTTTTTGTCAGGTTTGTCAAAGATCAGATGGTTGTAGATGTGTGGTGTTGCCTCCGAGGCCTCTGTTCTGTTCCATTGGTCTATATCTCTGTTTTGGTACCAGTACCATGCTGTTTTGATTACTGTAGCCTTGTAGTACAGTTTAAAGTCTGGAAGCGTAATGCCTCCAGCTTTGTTCTTTTTGCTTAGAATTGACTTAGCTATGCGGGCTCTCTTTTGGTTCCATGAAGTTTAAGGTAGTTTCTTCCAGTTCTGTGAAGAAGGTCATTGGTAGCTTGATGGGGATAGTGTTGAATCTATAAATTACTTTGGGCAGTTTGGTCATTTTCACAATATTGATTCTTCCTAACCATGAACATGGAATGTTTCTTCATCTGTTTGTGTCCTCTCTTATTTCGTTGCACAGTGGTTTGTAGTTCTCCTTGAAGAGGTCCTTTACGTCCTTTGTTAGTTGTTTTCCTAGGAATTGTATTCTCTTTGTAGCAGTTGTGAATGGAAATTCTTTCTTGATTTGACTCTCTTTAAGTCTGTTATTGGTGTATAGGAATGCTTGTGATTTTTGCACATTGATTTTGTATCCAGAGACTGTCCTGAAGTTGCTTATCAGTTTCAGGAGGTTTTGGGCTGAGACAATAGGATCTTCTAAATATACAATCATGTCATCCACAAATAGAGACAGTCTGATTTCCTCCTTTCCTATTTGAATACCCTTTATTTCTTTTTCTTGCCTGATTGCTCTGGCCAGAACTTCCAATACTATATTGAATAGGAGTGGTGAGAAAGGGCATCGTTGTCCAGTGCCACATTTCAAAGGGAATGCTTCCAGTTTTTGCCCATTCAGTATGATATTGGCTGTGGGTTTGTCATAAATAGCTTTTATCATTTTGAGATACATTCCATTGATACCTAGTTTATTGAGAGTTTTTAGCATAAAGGGCTGTTGAATTTTCTCAAAGGCCTTCTCTGCATCTATTGAGATAATCATGTGGTTTTGTCTTTGGTTCTGTTTATGTGGTGAATTACGTTTATACACTTGCATATGTTGAACCAGCCTTGCATCCCTGGGATGAAGCCTACTTGATCATGATGGATAAGCTTTTTGATGTGCTGTTGCAATCGGTTTGCCAGTATTTTTATTGAAGATTTTTGCATGTATGTTCATCATGGATATTGGCCTGAAGTTTTCTTCTCTTGTTGAGTCTCTGCTGGGTTTTGGTATCAGGATGATGTTGGTCTCATAAAATGATTTGGGAAGGATTCCCTCTTTTTGGATTGTTTGGAATAGTTTAGAAGGAGTAGTAGCAGCTCCTCTTTGTATGTCTGGTAGAACTCGGCTGTGAACCCATCTGGACCTGGCCTTTTTTTGGTAGATAGGGTATTAATTGCTGCCTCAACTTCAGCCCTTGTTATTGGTCTATTCAAGGTTTCGACTTCTTCCTGGTTTAGGGTTGAGAGGATGCAAGTGTCCAGGAATTTATCCATTTCTTCCAGATTTACTGGTTTATGTGCATAGAGTTGTTTGTAGTAATCTCTGATGGTGGTTTGTATTTCTGTGGAATATGTGGTGATATCCCCTTTATCATTTTTATTGCATCTATTTGATTATTCTGCCTTTTCTTTTTTATTAATCTGGCTAGTGGTCGATTTTGTTGATCTTTTCAAAAAACCAGCTCCTGGATTTATGGTTTTTTTTTGAAGGGCTTTTTGTCTCTATCTCCTTCAGTTCTGCTCTGATCTTAGTTATTTCTTGTCTTCTGCTAGGTTTTGAGTTTTTGATCTTACTCCTCTAGATCTTTCAATTTTGATGATAAAGTGTGGATTTTAGATCTTTCTTTGCTTCTCATGTGGATATTTATTGCTATATATTTTCCTCTAGACACTGCTTTAAATGTGTCCCAGAGATTCTGGTATGTTGTGCATTCTTTCTCATTGGTTTCAAAGAACATCTTTATTTCTGCCTTCATTTCATTGTTTATCCAGTCAACATTCAAGAGCTAGTTGTTCTGTTTCCATGAAGCTGTGTGGTTCTGAGTTAATTTCTGAATTCTAAGTTCTAACTTGATTGCACTGTAGTCTGAGAGACTGTTTGTTATGATTTCCATTCTTTTGCATTTTCTGAGGAGTAATTTATTTCCAACAATGTGGTCAATTTTAGAGTAGGTGTGATGTGGTGCTGAGAAGAATGTATGTTCTGTGGATTTGAGGTGGAGGGTTCTGTAAATGTCTATTAAGTTTGTTTGGTCCAGGTCTGAGTTCAAGTCCTGGATATCCTTGTCAATTTTCTGTCTTGTTGATCTATCTAATATTGACAGTGGAATGTTAAAGTCCCCCACTATTATTGTGTGGGAGTCTAAGTCTCTTTGTAAGTCATTAAGAACTTGCTTTATGTATCTGGGTGCTCCTGTATTGGGTGCATATATATTTAGGATTGTTAGCGCTTCTTGTTGCATTGATCCTTTTACCATTATGTAATGTCCTTCTTTGTCCCTTTTGAATTATGTTGGTTTAAAGTCTAATTTATCAGAGACTAGGATTGCAGCTCCTGCTATTTTTTATCTTCATTTGCTTGGTAAATCTTCCTCCATCTCTTTATTTTGAGCCTATGTGTATCCTTGCATGTGAGGTTGGTGTCCTGGATATGGCACACCAATGGGTTTTGGCTTTTTATCCAATTGGCCAGTCTGTGTCTTTTGATTGAGGCATTTAGCCCATTACATTTAGGGTTAATATTGTTACGTGTGAATTTGATCCTGCCATTTTGATGCTAGCTGGTTGTTTTGCCTGTTAGTTGATGCAGTTTCTTCATTGTGTTGATGCTCTTTACCATTTGATACATTTTTGGAGTGGCTGGTACTGGTTGTTCCTTTCTATGTTTAGTGCTTCTCTCAGGAGCTCTCGTAAAGCAGGCCTGGTGGTGATGAAATATCTGAGTAATTGCTTGTTCATAAAGGATTTTATTTCTCCTTCGCTTATGAAACTTAGTTTGGCTGGATATGAAGTCCTGGATTGAAAGTTGTTTTCTTTAAGGATGTTGAATATTGGCCCCCACTCTCTTCGGGCTTGTAGGGTTTCTGCTGAGAGATCCACTGTGAGTCTGACGGACTTCCCTTTGTGGGTAACCCAGGCTTTCTCTCTGGCTGCCCTTAGTATTTTCTCCTTCATTTCAACCCTAGTGAATCTGATGATTATGTGCCTTGGGGTTGCTATTCTTGAGGAATGTCTTTGTGATGTTCTCTGTATTTCCTGGACTTGTAGATTAGGTCTTTTCGCATAACCCCATATTTCTTGGAGGCTTTGTTCGTTTCTTTTTACTCTTTTTTCTCTAATCTTGCCTTCTCATTTTATTTCATTGAGTTGATCTTCGACCTCTGATATCCTTTCTTCTGCTTGATCTATTTGGCTATTGAAACCTGTGTATGCTTCACGAAGTTCTTGTGTTGGGGTTTTCAGCTGCATCAATTCATTTATATTCCTCTCTAAGCTGTTTATTCTCGTTAGCATTTCGTCAAACACTTTTTCAAGGTTCTTAGTTTTTTTTGGCATTGGGTTAGAACATGTTCTTTTAAATGAGAAGTTTCTTATTACCCACCTTCTGAAGCCTGTTTCTGTCAATTCATCAGACTCATTCTCCATCCAGCCTTGTTCCCTTGCTGGTGAGGAGTTGTGATCCTTTGGAGGAGAAGAGACATTCTGATTTTGGGTGTTTTCATCTTTTTTGCACTGGTTTATTCTCATCTTTGTGGATTTATTTACCTGTGGTCTTTGTAGTTGGTGACTTTCAAATGGGGTCTCTGAGTGGATGTCCTGTTTGTTGATGATGAAGTTATTTCTTTCTGTCTCTTAGTTTTCCTTCTAACAGTCAGTCTGAGCTCTCCTTTGTGAGGTGACACTTTGGATATACGGAGGTCGGGGAGCTGCTTGAGGAGACAGTCTGTCCTTTATAGGAGCTCAAGTGCTGAGCTGTGAACTCCACTGTTCCATTCAGAGCTGCTGGGCAAGTATATTTAAGTCTCCTGCAAAAGAACTCATAACAGCCTTTTTTTTCCCAGGTGCTCTGTTCCAAGAAGGTCGGGCTTTATTTATAAGTTTCTGTCATGCTGCTGCCTTTTTTCAGGGGTGCCCTGCCCAGTGAGGAGGCAGCCTAGTCACAGTCTGCCAGAAAAGGCATTGCTGAGTTGCTATGGGCTCTGCCCGGCTGCCATGTGAACTTCCCTGCAGTCCCATTTATAGGGGTATAGTTAAAACTGCCTTGGCAATATCAGCCCACCTCTGTAATGGTGGACTCTCTCTGTAATGGCAGACTGCCTCGGCCATGGTGGGCTGTCTCGGTAATGGCAGACTGCCTCGGCAATGGCGGACTACCTCGGTAGTGGTGGACTACCTCGGTAATGGTGGACGCCCCTCACCCACAGAGCTGGACCATCCTGAGTTCAGCTGTATTTGCTATGAAACACTCAATCCAGAGCGATTCAGCTTGCTGGTCTTTGTGGGGGTGGGACCGGCCATGCCTGATCACCTGGCTCCCTGCCCCAGACCCCTTTTTTTGCAGTTGAATAGGTGACTCTGTGTCCCAGGCATTCCAGTCACCAGTTGAAATAGCATTGGGATTGCATTTGGAGCACGTGGCACTTTTTTGCCCAGGAATCTCCTGGCCTGGCTCCCAGTCCCCTTTTTTTCAGTTGAACGGGTGACTCTCTCTCCCAGGTGTTCCAGTCACCAGTTGAAAAGGCATCCATATTTGTGTGAGATTTTGTGTGGTGACCTGCTGCGCTGGCTGAAACAGCCACGCTGGGGACCCCTGGCACTTCTTCACCCGGGAATCTCCTGGCCTGGCTTCCTATTTCAGTCCCCTTTTTATCAGTTGAATGGGCAACTCTGTCTCCCAGGCGCTCCAGTTGCCAGCTGAAACAGTGCCCGGACCTGTGTGAGGTTTTTTTGTTGTTTTTTGTTTTGTTTTGTTTTTTGTTTTTGTGCGGAGACCTGCCATGCCGGCTGAAACAGCTGCGTTGGAGACCCACAGTGCTCCTCCACCCAGGAATCTCCTGGTCTGTAGGCACTAAAAATCCATCTGGAAATGCAGCAACCACTCACCCTCTGTACTCTTGCTGGGAGCTGCAATCCAGAGCTGCTCCTACTCGGCCATCTTGAACACTAGATATTCAAAAACTGTACTCTTTTCTACCAGCCCACCTTTATGTTGTTATTGAAACTACAAACTATATATTTATACATTGTCTATCCTTTAACATAAGTTTATTTTGTAGTTATTTTCTGCTTTTGTCTTTTAAATTCTACATCAGAATTAAAAGTATTTGTTGCACTGCCATTATCACATTACAATATTCTATATGTTTCTATATCTTTACCTTTACCAATGACCTTTATATTTTCATATGCATTCATGTTGCTGTCTTGTATTCTTTCATCTCAATTTGCAGAACTCCCTTTAGCATTTCTTATGAGACAAGCCCAATGGTTAAGAACTCCCTCAGCTGTCATTTATATAAAAAAAGTTATGATTTTTTCTTTATTTTTGAAGATCAGTTTTACAAGATATAGTACTTCTAGTTGCCATGTTTTTGTTTTTGTTTTTGTTTTTTCCTGTGCTTTGAATATATCATGATACTTCCTTCTGGAATGTAAAGTTTCTGCTGAGAAATCTGCTGATTAACTTATGGAAGCATCTATAAAAATGACAGATTGCTTTCTCTGGCTTCCGTCACAATTCTCTCTCTTTTTTTTATTTGGGGCTGCTTTGGTTTCATCTTTGTAAAAGTCTTTCGATCTTCTTATATGTGGATAACCAATTTCTTCCTCAGATTTGGGAAGTTTGAGGCCATTATGTCATCAAATAAGCTTTCCGTACCTTTCTCTCTTCTTCTTGAACTCTCATAATGCATATATTGGTATGCTTGATGGAGTGACCCATAAGGCCCTTAGGTTTTCTCTATTAGTATTCATTCTTCTTTTTTCCTGTTCTGACTATATAATCAAAATTGACTGCTCCTCAAGTTTACTGATTCTTTCTTATTCTTGATCAAGTCTGATGTTGAGCCTTTTTAGTAAATTTTTCAATCCAGTTATTGCATTCTTCAGTTCCAGAATTTCTATTTGATTCTTTTTTGTAGTTTCTACCTCTTTTGAGAGTCTCATTTTGTACATGTATTGTTTTCCCAATTTTCTTTTATTGTCTATCTGTGTTATCTTATAGGTCATTGAACTATTTTAAGACAATTATTTTGAATAATTTCAGGTACTCCATAGTTCTCTATTGGGGAGATATCTGGTAATTTATTTTTTTCTTTTCATTGAGACATACTTCCATTTTTAATGTGCCTTATAATGTTTTTCCTGAGTCTTTTGCATTTGTTAACGAAATCATCTTTCAGTATCTACATACTGGCTTAATACAGGAGAATATCTTCACCAATCACCTTGCTAGATATTCTGAGGGCCTATAAAACCTTTCGGAAGGATACAATTTTTCTAGGTTTATGCGTGTAATTTCCCAATTAGAGAGGTTTCCTAATTTTTTTTTTCACTGTTTAAAAGTCTCTTGCTCCCTCTGGTGTCTGTATGCAACACTACAGTTACTGCCACTCTGCTTTCCTTTGTTCTAAGTGGAACCCAGGAATCCAGTGTATGCCAGTTCCACATTTGTGCCCCAAATATAGTGAAATAGATATCAGTCCTTTAGGCTTTCCTACAAAAAACTGGAACTTGAGATGCATGCTACACTCTTCTCTTTCCCTCTTGTGGGGAATATCATGGTTAAGAAACATTTTTATAATTGTGCCAAGCTCTGATAGCCTCTGTCTATAGTATTGTAGGCCCTCTGGTACTAGAAATAATTACTTCCATACTCCCTTTCTGTTAATGACTTCTAGCTGTCCAAACCATGACAGTTCTATTAGCACTCCAAGTCATGCAAGAAAAAAAAAGTATAAGGGTAGTCCCACAAAAGTCAGAATATTGGATGCATGTTCTACTTTTCTCATGACTTCTGCCTCCAAAGGAAAAGCCATAAGCTAAGCTGAGGTATGTCACCTTGGGGAGAAACAATTATGATAAACAAAATGACTCTTGTTTCCTGTTTCAACATTTCTAGGCTTTATGTTAACCTGGGATACAGCAATTCCTCAACTTGTTTTTGGATTTCTCATAAAGGTATGTTATTCTATGTATTGTCGTTCAGTCAGTATCTCTAAAAGAATAATGGCTGGGACTTTCCATTCTGCTGTCTAGCTGATATCCCCATCATCATGTTAGCATCTACTGTTAGACTATATTAAAAGTATAATTAGGAGAGTAAAACAAGATGGTGGAATAGAAGCCTATATCATTTGTATCTTCCACTGTAAAACTAAATTATTACAACTATCTGCACACAAGAAAGCACTGTCACAGGAACCAAATATTAAGTGAGCAATCACAGTACCTGGCTTTAACTTTATATTACTAAAAGAGACATAGAGGAGAGCAAAAGAGATAGTTGAATTGCCAGTGGCACCCCAATCCTTCAGAAGTGGCCATGTGGCAGGAAGAGAGAATCAATGCCCTTTGGGGAGGGAGAGCACAGCAACTAGGGGGCTTTGCATAGGACTCAGTGCTACCCAGTCACAGTGAAGAATAAAGCCATACTGGGCTCAGCTAGGGCCCATGCATGAAGGGAACATTTGGAACAGACCTAGTCAGAGGGGAATAGCACATGACAGTGGCCAGAACTTGAGTTTCTTGGTAAGCCTTGCCACTACAAGCTGAAGTGCTCTGTGGCCCTAGGTAAACTTGAAAGATAGTCTAGAACACAAGGACTGCAATATGTAAGCAGCTGCTAATGCTAGGCTAGGCCTAGAGCCAATGAACTGATGTGGCCCATGATCTAGGGCCATACCAGCTGGTGTGGCCTAAGGGATTGTTTGTGCTATTCTTCCCCCCAAACCATGCAGTAAAGCATGCAGCAATGAAAGTGACTCCATCCTTCTGCTTAGGGAGAGGCAAGTGAATACTAAAGAGAACTTTGTCTTACATGTTGCATGCCAGATCAGCTACAGTAGGATAAGTCACCAGGCAGAGTTGTGAGGACACATTCTAAGCCCTAGATTGCAGAATTTCCTAGACAAACCATGGGCCAAAAGGGAACTTACTCTCCTAAAGAAAAGGACACTGTCCTGGCAGAATTCATTACCTAATGACTAAAGAGCCCTTGGCCTGAATAACCACTAGCAATACCCAGGGAATATACCATAGGCCTTGGACTTTGAGATGTGCTGGCTTCAGATGTGATCATGCACATTCGCAGATCTGGTGGTGACAGTGAAAGACTTCTGTTTGAGAAAAACAGAGGGAAAAGTAAAAGGAACTTTGTCTTACATGTTAGATACCAGATGAGCCACAGTAGGGAAGAAAAACAAGCAGGATCCTGGGGTCCCCAAGTCCAGGTATAGCCACTTGAGCAGTATTTCTGGACATGACCTGGGCTATAGGGGAGCTCATCTACTTAAAGGGTGAGTCCAAAGCCCAGCAGCACTCACCACAAGCTGACAGAAGGGCTTTTGGGATTTTAGTGAATACTAGTAGAGGCCTAGGACAATACCCTGTGGCTAAGTGACGGTAGTGGCCATAGAAATAGGCTACCATGCCTTTGGAAAGGGGAGCAAAGAGCAGGAAGAACTTTGTATTGTGGTTTGAGTGCCAACTTAACTGTTGTAGAATAGAACATAGAGTAAATTTTTAGGTTTTTTTTTTTTTTTACTACAATTTCTGGCTCCCAGACAGCATCTCTGGACATGTCTAGGGCCTGGGGAAACTCGCTGCCATGAAAGGAAGGGCCTTGTGCAAGAAACAGTGCTCTACTAGGTTCAGGTCTGGCCCAGCTAAGTCCCAGCTGGTGGCCACAGGTGTCTCGCATCACTATACCTCCAGTTCCACATGGCTCAGCACAGAGAGAAAGACCGTTTGTTTGGGAGAAAGTAAGAAAAAAGAATAAGAGTGATTGCCTGGTAATCCAGAGTATTCTTCTGGATCTTATACAAGACCACCAAAGTTGTACCTCGGTGAGTCTGCTAAAACCACAGCATTATTGGACATGGGTCCCAAGTCCCTTTGAATACCTGAAAAACCTTCATAAGAAGAACAGGCACATACTATCCCTAATGTTGAACACTAAAATGAATACCTAACTGTTCAATACCCAGACACTGATTAACATCTAGTGGAAAATATAGACCACAACACCATCCAGGAAAATATGACCTCATCACATGAACAAATAAGGCACCAGGGATCAGTTGTGAAGAAACAGAAATATATGACCTACCAGAAAAAGAATACTAAATATTATTTTTGTATTGAATATTTGTAAAGAATATTTTGTATTCTTTTTGGGGAAACTCAGAGAAATTAAAGATAACACATACATTTAATTCAGAATTCTATCAGTTAAATTTAACAAAGAGATCAAAATAATTAAATCTAATCAAGCAGAAAATATAGTTAAAAATGCAATTGACACATTGAAGAATGAATCAGATCTTATTAACAGAACTAATCAAGAAGAAGAAAGAATTAGTGAGCTTGAACACAAACTATTTGAAAACACATAGGAAGAGGAGGTGAAAGAAAGAATACAAAGAATGAAACATGTCTACAAGATCAAGAAAATAGCCTCAAAATGGCAAATCTAAGAGTTATTGGGTTAAAGAGGAGGCAGAGGAAGCAAGAGTAGAAAGGTTACACAGAGAAATAATATCAGAGAACTTCACAAACTTAAAGGAAGATATCCATATCCAAGTACAAGAAATTTATGGAACACTGAGCACTTTTAACCCAAAGAAGAATACCTTATGGCATTTAATAATAAAATTCACAAAGGTCAAGGATAAAGAAAAGATCTTCAGTAAGACAAAAAGAAAACAAAAAGAAAAAATAACAGAAATTGGAGCTCCAATATGTCTGGCAGTAGACTTTTCAATGCTAATTTTATGGGCTAGGGAAGAGTGGCATGACATATTTAAAGCACTGAGGGGGAAAAAAAAAAAAAAGAAAAACTTTTAACCTAGGATAGTATACTTGGTGGGAATAGTTTTTCAGCATAAAGGAGAAATAAAGACATTCCCAGGAAAACAAAACCTGAGGTAATTTGTGAACATCAAATCTGTCTTACAAGAAATGCTAAAGAGAGTTCTACAATCTGGAAAAAAAAAGGTTCATGGGTAATAAATCATCGGAAAGTACAAAAGTCACAGGGAATTGTAAGCACATAGAAAAACGGAGAATAGTATAACACTGTAATTATGTGTTTAAACTATTCCTAAATAGAAAGATTAAATGATAAACCAATGAAAAATAATAACTACAATTTTTTGAGAAACTGGCAGCACAAAAGGAGAAACAACCAAAAATTAAAAAGTGGAGGGACAAAGTTTAACTGTTGTATTTTCACTAGTTTACTTTTTGCATGTTTGTTTCTTTGTTTATGCAGTGTTAAGTTGTTCTCAGTTGATAATGGGTTTTAAGATAGTATTTTCAAGCCTCATGATTAACTCAAATTTAAAAACATACAATGGATACACAGAAGAATAAAAAGCAAAAAATGAAAATGAAAGCATACCACCAGAGAAAATTACCTTCACTAAAAGGAAGGCAGGAAGTAAAGAAGGAAGAGAAGACTGCAAGACAACCAAGAACAAATAAGAAGATGGCAGGAGTAAGTCTTTACTTTTTAATAGTAACATTGAATCTAAATAGATTACACTCTCCAATCAAAAGACAGTGGATGAGTAAATTAACAACAACAACAACAAGAAAAAACAATGATCTGTTGCCTACAAGAAACATACTTTACCTATAAAGATATATATAGACAAAAAAGAAATGGATGGACAAAGATATTCTATGCAATGGAAACCAAAAAGATCAGGAGTAGCCACATTTACATCAGACAAAATAGACTTCAAGACAAAAACTGTAAGAAGAGAAAAAGAAGATCACCACATAATGATAAATAGGTCAATCCAGCAAATGGACATAATAGTTTTAAATATGTGTGTACCCAACACTGGAGCACCCAGATTATATAAAGGAAATATTATCATCAAAGATAAAGAGAGATAGGCCCTGATACAACAAGAGCTGGAGACTTTAACACCCCAGTTTCAGCATCGAACAGATCTTCCAGACAGAAAATCAACAAAGAAATATCAACATATAGGAAATGACTTAAGCAAAGATGTGGAAGATTTTTATAAGAAAAAGTATACAACACTGATGAAGGAAATTGAAGAGGGCACCAAATGAAAAGAGTCCATGTTTCTGAATTAGAAAAATCAATATTCTTAAAATGTCTACACAGAGCATCCTACAGATTTGGTGTAATCCATATCAAAAAACCAATGACATTTTATAAGAAAATAGAAAAAAACTCCTAAATGTATCCATAATCACAAAAGATCAAGAATAGCCAAAGTTATCTTGAGCAAAAAGAATAAAAATGTAGGAATCACATTACCTGACTCCAAATTATACTACATAGCTGCAGCAACAAAAACAGCATGGTACTGGCATAGAAACAGATGTATAGACCAATGGAACAGAATAGAGAACCCAGAAACAAGTACACACACCTACAGTGAACACTAATCTTTTTGTGTTCAAAGGTGCCAAGAACATACATTGGGGGAAAGGCAGTCTCTTCTATAAATGGTGCTAGGAAAACTGGATATCAATATGGAGAAGAATGATACTTGACCCTTTTATCTTGCCTTATACAATAATCAAACCAAAATGAATCATAAAATGAAATTTAAAGCCTCAAACTATGAAACTGCTACAATAAAGCATTGGGGAAACTCTCCAGGACATCAGTGTGGGCAAAGATTTCTTGAGAAATTCCTCAAAAGCACAGGTAACCGAAGCAACAATGGACAAATGGTATCATCAAGTTAAAAAGCTTCTGCACAGCAGAGAAAACAATCAACACAGGGTAAAGACAACTTACAGAATGAGAAAAAATATTTGCAAACTACTCATCACAAAAAGGTATTAATAACCATAATATATGAATAGTTCAATCTAATAATCTGTAAAAATTTAAAAAATATTTAAATAGACATTTCTCAAAAGAAGACATACAAATGGTAAGCAGGCATATGAAAGGGTACTCAACATCATTGATCATCAGAGAAATACAAATCAAAACGAAAACAAGATTATTATCTCACCTAGCTTAAAATCATTTAAATCTAAGACACAGGTAATAACAAATGCTGGTAAAGATATGGAAAAAAGGGAATCCTTATACACTGTTGATGGTAATGTAAATTAGTATAACCACTATGGAAAATATGTTGGAGGTTCCTGAAAATACAAAAATAGAGCTACCATATGAACCAGCAATTCTACTACTGGCGTATACCCAACAGAAAGGAAATAATTATATCAAAGGGATATCTGCAGTCCCATTCTTGTTTGCAACACTGTACACAATAGCCAATATTTGGAAGCAATGTAAATGTTCATCAAGAGATGAAGAGATAAGGAAAATATAATAGTTATACTCAATGAAGTGCTATTCAGCCATGAGATTCTTTTCTTTGCAACAAGATAGATGGAACTGAAGGTCATTATGTTAAATGAAGTAACCAGGCCCGGAAAGAAAAACATACCATGTTCTATCTTATTTGTGCAATCTAAAAATCAAAACAATTGAACTCATGGAGTTGGAGAATAACAGACTGGTTACCAGAGGCCAGGAAATAACACACTCAAATGAGGTATTTTTTGCCTCCAGAATCCAGGCTGTCTGACTAGGTCATGTACCTCTTTTGGTTTTTAGACGGACAAGATGCAACAATTCATCCTTCACCTTAAATAGAGTATTTTGACATACCCCACACCATTGGACCCTTACAAATTTCATTTAAGGAAAAGGCCCCTACACGTTCATTGGATTTATTTTTATCTTCTGACACACAAATATCTTACCAATAAGTCTGGAATGGTTGCTACTTCTTGCTCACTGCGTCGAATCAGCATGATGTCATCAATACAATAGACCAGTGTCACATTTTGTGGAAAGGAAAGGTGATCAGGAACCCTGCAAACCAAATTGTGACATAGGGCTGGAGAACAGATATATCACTGAGGACAGTAAAAGTGTTATTTCAGCTAAAAACAAACCACTCCTGGTGGGCCTTATTAAGCGAGACGGTAAAAAAGGCATTTTTCACATCCTTAGCTCCATACCAAGTAACAGTGGATGTGTTAATTTGCTCAAGCAATAAAACCACATCTGGTACAGTACTGTGATTGAGAGGACTTTCTGGCTAAGCTTTCAACAATCCACTGTTATTGTTCAAGATGCATGTGTCTTCTGGACAGGCCAAATAGAAGAGTTGAATGAGGATATAGTGGGGATTACTACGTATGCATATTTTAGTTATTTAATGGCATTAATCTCTGCAATCACTATAGAAATGCACTATTACTTTTGGTTTAGTATTTTTCTAAATAAAGGCAGTTCTAGTGGCTTTCATTTGTCCTTTCGACCATAATAACCCTCGCTCCACAAATAAGGGAATCAATGTGGTAATTCTGCCACAGTCGAGTATATCTATTCCAATTGTGCATTCTAGAAGTACATAAATAACCACATCATGGTCTCAGGGACCCAGTGGGCTGAATGTGATATGTACTAGAACAAAAAATCCATTTATCACCTGAACTCCATAAGCCCTTAGGTTCACTGGTAAGCCAGAGAGACATTTGTGTATCCTGGAATTATTGCCAGTTCAGAGTCATTGTTGAAGAGTTCCCCCAAAGGTCTGATTATTTCTTCTACCCCAGTACACAGTTACTCTGGCAAAAGGCCATAGGTCATTTGGGGAAAACTGGAAGACTAACAATATGTATTTTTCTCAGTGTACCAGTCATTCCTCAAGGAGATCTGGTTTCCTCCTTCATTAAAGGAGTTCTGGGACTATACATTGGCTCAGTTATTGGAATTGAAAAACAATAAATCTAGTTTTATAGTTCAGATTAGGCTTTTATTCAATTGACCTAAAACTTTTCTGCTTATACAAATGAAGTAAAAATCTAGTAGGCTCCCTATCTATTTCACTTCTAGGAGCACCGTAATTAACTATCCAATGCCACAGGTCTGCATGAGTCAGATTAGTCTGATTGCTGCTTTGACCCTCCTGTTCACTATGACAGTCATACTAACCTTACCTTTGGTGGCTGAGTGCCACAACTTGGCCACTACCCTCCTAGGATACAATTACTCTTCCTGCATATAGGTTTCACAATTCAGTGACTGCAGTTCCCACAGTAAAGTATGGACTCCACAGAAGAGCAATCACAGAGCTCATCAAAATTGTCAGGGCCCTCCTCACAATTTATTTCTTACCGTATTGGTAAAATGTCATGTCTTTTGGATGTTTCTATTGTGAGTCTTAAGTGACAAATTCACTTTAACATTTCAATCCTCCTAAACTTTTGAATCACTTTCTCTCCATTAAACCCAGGCAAGTCTGGTATTTCCAACTTATTCACCGTGGGCCATCTTTTAACCCACCAATAAAACTGTTAGATCCCCTTTCTAACTCCCCAAGCTGCAACATTAAATGCAAATTTTCCACTTAGTGGGCCCATACCAATAAATGTGGCCGGATTCATGTTGATGCTCAATCCACCATTATCCCACAACCCTAATATCAATTCTCAAATGTTTCCCTATTTCTACTTGTATAAATCAGAAATCTCAGGTAGTTATTTTGGAGAGAAGTGCATGTCCCCAGGGGTCACACCTTGTATGATCCTTTAGGGATCTTTTGAGATTTGAGTCTATTTTTATATAGGTCTAGAGACAAAAAGGTATAATTGGGATGGGTCCTGAGGAGACTCAACAGTGTCTCTCATACAGCAACTGCCTCAGGGAAGAGAAATACAATTTTCTCAAGCAATTAGAGGTTAACTTCTTCAGAAAAGAGAGAGGTTAATGTAAGGTTTGTTTCTGAGGATAAAATGAAGAAACTGATGCCAGCACCAAAATAATCCAATGCAAGGGAATTTATTCAGGCTCCCAGGTGAGGTTCTGTGGTCCGGACGGGAGGGGCCAGAGAAGTCGCACAGACTCCCTTCAGACAGGGAGTTTTATAGGGAGTGAAACAGCTCGATTGGTTGTGGGAGAGCAAGACTGCTATTGGGTAAGTTACAAGCCTTGACCTAGGACTTGGCTTGTTGCTGGTGGGAATTACTTGCCTGCTATTGGTTGTTAAGACTCGACTGCTATTGGTTGTTAAAAC